>CP139506.1:291910529-292202063 GCA_021014915.2 Artemisia tridentata subsp. tridentata
GACGTTTTTTTTTTTTTTTTTTTTTTTTTTTTTTTTTTTTTTTTAATATTGAAAGTGAGTAAATGAAATAACGGTAACAATTTTTTTGAAATTGAAAGTGAGTGAGTAAATGAAAGTAATGGATACATTTTTAAAACAACCCGCTATTCACCTTTAAATACCAACTTTTACTAAACATTTATTATACCTTCAACCAAATTCAATTTTTATCAAAACTTTCACATACACATCCATTTATCTTTCAAAAATGTCACAACCAAACACAAACGATTGGTTACTTAACAACATATTTCAAACCGAGTCCGATAATTCAAGCTCACCTTCACCCGCAACACCATCATCCGGTCGCTCTTTTCCGGTCCAACGTTCTCAAAACCTGATGCCGATGCCACCATATCCGAACCATAACATGTCGGGTTTTGCACCAACCCGCAAAACCTGCAAAACTCGATGCCGTATTATCCACAACCCAATTTCGGACCACAAATGAACCAAGAGCAATATAACCAAATGGCTTTTTTTCACAACAATAACGATACTTCAACATAATGAGTCTCGGGAATTCCTCGCAACCAACACAAGTCATGCCACCAAACTCACCACCACCAACCTCACTGTTAGCCTCGCTTTTTATAAAGATAACGTCTTACACGTGAATTGGACTAGATACGTAGTTAGTTGTGCCCGCAGGGACTACTATTGTACACGAGGATTTTTATATTGTAATGAGCCTATAAATACCCCTCATGACTCTCCATGAGGGGTGTGGCTTAGTGATAGGTTTGTTGTATTCATTGTTTCATTATCAATAAAATACCTTTTCCTTTTCACTCTCTCTCTACTCTCTCTCACTAGAACTATGAAGCATATCATCATGTTTGATCAACCTAGACCTCCCGAACCACATAAATCATACAACTTTTCGGTCCTAAAAACGTTATTTATATTTTATGATCTTTGCTATATTTTGTTAATGACAATTATAAAGTTTATCTTTAGCAAAGCATAAATATAAGTTAAAGTCTTTTACATTTATAGTAACAAGCTTTTAAAAACTCATTTACATGCTACATGATCACTAGAATATACTTAGAACATACATATATACATTTACATGTTTACATTTTTATTCTTAAAATAGAAATATATACATGACATCATTGCATACATCATTTGGATATCTTTAGGATATCTTGAAGATTTAGTAAATATCTTGGAAAGATCTTCAAGCAAAGCATTGGATTATGTGAAGATTTGCTGTCAAGTTCCGGCGGAACCAAACAGCATAAAGGACGGACCCCATAATTTCGGTCCGCCAAATCCGTGAACTGTTTGATCAGTTTGCCTATAAATAGCAAGCTGATCATACATTACTAACCCATTCATTCATTCATTTCATTTGTAGTGATCTTTCTTTTGTAGCAAAGAGATCAAGCATCACAAGCTTCAACATACTGTTGCAAACTTGTTAGAGTAGTTACTGTGTGATTTAGTTGTAGTTCACACATCATTGTTATACCAAACATTCAGTAGTGATCAGTTAGTGTTTTAGTCCTCAAAACACATAGAGTGTTGGGAGTGGTTGTACCCTTGTAAAGAACTCGGTATCTAGCTTAGTACCGGAAAAAGTGTAAGTGACGTTAGGTTGGTTCTACCTCGAACTAGAACTCGGTATCTAGCTTTGTACCGGATAAAGTGTAAGCGACGTGTATAAAGGTTTTCTCCGCCGAGAAGGGAGCTTGTTTCTTAGTGAAGAAAAACTCTCGAGTTAAAGGCTCGAGGAGTGGAGTAGGGCAAGGAAGAGAGTCCTTGTAGACCGAACCACTATAAACATCCGTGTTGTGGTTTGATTGTTTCTTTCCTTACTTACTTTATTCATATTGTTTGATTGTTTACATTAAGTTGAAATCACGTCAAGTATTCAAAGCGAATTAATTTTAAAAACGGTAAAAACTATTCAACCCCCCTTCTAGTTTTCCACAATTGGCATCAGAGCTACGTTACTCAAGATTTTTAAAATATATTGTATTTTAAAAACTTGAAACGATCAATGGATTTTGAAAACTACAAAGAAGGGCAATCTATGCAAAGACCCGCTTTGAAACTTATGTGAAGTCAAAGGATATAGATCTATGGTACATCATTGTAGAAGGTGACCATAAACCCATAATTAAGGATATATCAAGCGGTCGGGATGAGGATATTTCTCTTACTCGTCACAGTGATGAGCAAAAGAAATTAATTGCCAAAAATAATGAAGCTAAAATGATGCTTTATAATGCTTTACCTAGGAAAGAATATGAAAGAGTATTTATGTGTAAAACCGCTAAAGATATTTGGCAATCCTTAATTATCACTCATCAAGGGAACTCACAATTAAAGGATAACAAAATTGATCTTCTTGTTCAACAATATGGACAATTTGTTATCCCTGAAGATGAGACCATTGATAGTGTTGCTAGGTTTAATACTATTGTTACTTCTCTTAAAGCACTTGACGATTCTTTTTCTAGTAAGAACTTTGTCAAGAAATTTCTTAGAGCACTTCATCCGAAGTGGAGAGCAAAGGTGACGGCCATTGAAGAATCCAAGGATCTTTCAAGCATGCCACTTGACGAGCTCATAGGAAATCTCAAAGTTCATGAGATGGTTATGGAAAAAGATTCAGAGATAGTCAAAGGCAAAAAGGAAAAGATCAAGTCCATTGCCTTAAAAGCTAGGGTAGAGTCAAATGATGATGAAGAGTCTTGTTCAGGTAGCGAAGACGAAGAGTATGCCATGGCCGTAAGAGATTTCAAGAAGTTCTTCAGAAGACGAGGAAAGTTTGTTAGACAACCTCGAGAAGAAAAGAAATCCTTCTGAAAAGACCGTGATGATAAGAAAGGCAAAGTAGATAGGAAGTGCTTTAGGTGCGGGGATACTAGTCATCTAATAGGAGAATGTCCGAAGCCACCCAAGAATAAGACTCAAAGAGCCTTTGTTAGTGGTGCTTGGAGTGACAGTGAAGATGATGACGAAGAGCCCAAGAAAGACGAAGTTGCTCTTATGGCTCATGACTCTAATGAGGTACAATCTGACTCATCTTACTCCTCTATTGATGATGACACCTTAGAAATAGAATATAACAAACTGTGTGAAATTACACTAAAAATCATAAACAAAAATAAGTTCTTAAAAACCAAAAAGGAATTTTTAGAAAACGAAGTTCATTGGTTAAAAGAAAAAGCTTTACGATTAGAAAAGGGTAAAGCCATTAAAGAAACGTGTGCTTCGTGTCAAGAAATTAAACTAGAATTAGAAACACTTAAGACCACACAGGAAGAACTTATCAAACAAAACTCTAAATTTAAAAGGTTTGATAAAAATATCAATTGTGTAGATCAGATAATGAAAGTTCAAAAGTTACCGCATGATAAAACTGGATTAGGCTTTATAAAACTAGGAGACTTAAGTAGCTTTAAGAAACAAACAGTGAAAGTACAAGAAACTGTTCCAACAAGTTCAGACATCCACGGATCCGACGGAACCAAAAATTTGGTTCGCCAGTAGTGGCCAAAGGTTCCGCGGGAACTGTTGCTGAACAAAAGGTTTGTACTTCGAATCTTACTGAATTTGTTAAAGTCACAAGAAAACCTAGCACTAGTACAACTGTTAATAAACAAAAACCAGCAGTTACTATAGGAATAGGACAAGTTAAAAATGTGTTTAGAACTAAAACGGTTCAATAGAGACCTAGAACTACTATTCCCAAACGCTCCTTTCCAAAGAGTAATTACAACTCACAACATCATTATCAAAATAATTGGAATCCAAACTTACCTAGAAGTTATCAAGGTTCCAACTACATGCCATGGAACCAATATCCACCGTTTCCATACATGAATCAAGATAATGGAATGTTTAACCCAAATGGACCCATGAGATATTGGGGACCAAATGCTTGAGTTTTTCTTGAACTTAGGTATGCTTGAAAGTCGGGTTAGAACCGGATGAGTGGATAAAAGACAGTGGGTGTTCAAGGCACATGACGGGAAACAAAAGCCTTTTCTCAACCTACCAACCTTACGACGGAGGTAACGTTACGTTTGGTAGCAATCTTAAAAGTAAAATCATCGGAAAAGGTACAATCTCTCATGACTCTCTCACTATTGATGATGTTGCTCATGTGGATAACTTAGGTTTTAACTTGCTTAGTGTTAGTCAATTATGCCGTAAAAAGTATGACGTCCTTTTCAGTGAAAACAGAAGTAAGATACTTAAAAATGGCATAACCGTAGGAAGGGTGTTTTGAAAAATAACGTTTACGTTATGAAATTAGACAAAACATCTAAAGACAAACTTTGTCTCACCTCCTTAGACGACAACTCAACTCTGTGGCATAGACGCTTAGGCCACGCCAACATGAGACTCATCCAATCTCTATCATCTAAGGAACTCGTTAGGAATCTACCCAAGTTGAAATACGACCAACACTTTTGTGATGCTTGCAAAATTGGGAAACAAGTTCATAATAGCCATAAGGCTAAAAACATGGTGTCTACATCTAGGTGTCTAGAATTATTGCATATGAATTTGTTTGGTCCATCCGCTATACAAAGTTATGGAGGAAACTTCTATACTTTGGTAATAGTAGATGATTACTCTAGGTATACTTGGACTAAGTTTTTGAAAACTAAAAATGAAGCATTTGATAAATTTGAAATTCTAAGTAAGAAAATTCAAAATCAAATAGGAAATAGCATTGTGTCAATAAGAACCGATCACGGTCATGAATTTGATAACGAAACTCAATTTGGAGCTTTTTGTGATGCTAATGGCGTAACACATAATTTCTCGGCTCCTCGAACTCCTCAATCAAACGGTGTAGTAGAATGTAAAAATAGAACACTTCAGGAAATGATTCGAACAATGCTAAATGAACAAAATATACCACAAAAGTTTTGGTGTAATGCCGTTGACACATCTACATACATCTTAAATAGAGTCCTAATTAGACCATTTTTGAATAAAACACCATATGAGCTTTATAGAGGCAAAAAGCCTACTTTAGGATATTTTAGAGTTTTTGGAAGCAAGTGCTTCATTTTAAATACTAAGGATTACCTCACCAAGTTTGACCCAAAGTCTTATGAAGGTGTATTCTTTGGATACTCACAAAATAGTAAAGCATACATTGTCTTGAACAAAGAAACCTCAAGAGTCGAGGAATCGTTGAACGTAACATTCGACGAAAGTCCACCTCCCTCTAAGACATCACATTTGGTAGATGATGACTTAGTTGAAAGTCAAATGGTTGAAAACCAAGAAAATCTAGATAATGATAAAGAAGATGAACATTTAAATAAGGAAATAGTCAATATCAAAGAATCTAGAAGTCATCCATTAGATAACGTCATAGGAGAAATTAATGAAAGAACCTTAAGATCAAGAGTTCAAAATCAAAGTAATTTCTTTTGTTTTATTTCAACAATTGAGCCCAAAAATATAAATGAGGCTATAAAAGATGAATCTTGGGTTATAGCAATGCAAGAAGAACTTAATCAATTTGTTAGAAATGACGTTTGGACATTAGTCCCTCAACCTAAATGTCAAACCATAATTGGAACAAAATGGGTGTTTAGAAATAAAATGGATGAAAATGGCGTAGTATCTAGAAACAAAGCTAGGCTAGTAGCTCAAGGCTACAATCAACAAGAAGGTATAGACTACGACGAAACATTTGCACCTGTAGCTAGGCTCGAGTCAATTAGAATACTACTTGCATATGCATGTGCACATGACTTTAAACTTTTTCAAATGGATGTCAAAAGTGCATTTCTTAATGGTTTTATTAATGAGGAAGTGTATGTAGCACAACCTCCTGGCTTTGCCGACTTTGAAAAACCTAATCATGTCAATAAACTTAAAAAAGCTTTATGCAGACTTAAGCAAGCACCAAAAGCATGGTATGATCGACTTAAGACCTTCCTAGTTGAACACAAGTATACCATGGGCCTAGTAGACAACACTCTTTTCACCAAGAAAAAGGGATCACATATAATCATAGTTCAAATATATGTGGATGACATCATATTCAGATCAACTTGTCAAAAGTTATGCGATGACTTCTCTAAAATCATGCATGACGAGTTTGAAATGAGTATGATGGGGGAACTAAACTTTTTCTTAGGACTCCAAATTAAACAATTAGAAGATGGGATATTCTTCAACCAATCTAAGTACATCAAAGATATGCTTAAGAAATTTGGTCTTGAAGATTCCAAACCCATGAAAACACCCATGTCCTCCGAAACCAAACTCACAAAGGATGACGAAAGTGAATCCGTAGATAGCACTAACTATAGAGGAATGATTGGTAGTCTACTCTATCTAACGGCTAGTAGACCCGACATTATGTTTAGTGTTTGTCTATGTGCACGCTTTCAAGAAGATCCCAAAACATCCCATCTTGAAGCCGTCAAACGAATATTTAGATATATTAAAGGTACTACACATTTAGGATTATGGTATCCCAAAGGAACGGGAATTAAAACCATAGTGTATGCCGACTCAGACCATGCTGGTGACTATGTCGATAGAAAAAGTACAAGTGGTATTTGTACTTTTATTGGACATTGTCTTACCGCATGGTTCTCAAAGAAACAAACGGCTCTAGCAATTTCAACAACCGAAGCCGAGTACGTGTCTGCAGGAAAAGCATGTCAACATGCACTGTGGATGAAACAAGCTCTCGTCGACTATGGAATTCAACAGAACGACATTCCCATTCTTTGCGACAACAAAGGAGCTATCGACCTTAGCAAGAATCCAGTTCAACACGCTAGAACAAAACACATAGAAATTCGTCACCACTTTCTTCGCGAAAATGTTCAAAAAGGAAACATCTCAATTGAGAAAGTATCCTTAGAGGACAACATTGCCGATATTCTCACAAAACCTCTTAAGAGAGTACCCTTTAACTTTCTTAGACTTGGTTTAGGATTAATTGAACTAAATGTGTAGTTAGAACCTTAGCTTGAACCTTAGATTAACCAAACACCAAAAATCAAATCTGATCCCGCGGAACCAAACGACAACAAGGACGAAACCTTGATTTTGGTTCCGCCGTATCCGCGGGTCTCTGAGTCAGTTTTTATCATATTAAACAAACACCCCTGTACTATGTATCACATTCCTCAAAAACATACAAGCAACACTAACTCGACCCATAGAAAATCAAACTCAGAACTTAGGCATTCTACCACAACCAATTTGTTCTTTAATCCTCTCTGTAAGTATCCTAACTATATCTACATTCCAGATCTGAGTCTAGGATTTCTATTTCTTGCACAAAATCAAAACTTGGGGTTTATGCATATTTTTGTAAAATCATGAAGCATATTTACTGAATTGCATAACAAATCATGTTTTCCATAGTTAGGAATTGCATCTTGTAGGACATTATCATAATTCACCAAAACCCCATGAGAAATTTTTTATAAAAATCTTCTCACGACTAGGAAAAATGGTTTTTGCACATTGTTCATACAAATAAAAACGTTATGTTTTAAACATCATTTGCATAATGTCTCTTGAATGCTAAAGGGAATACATAACCAATATGTATTTTTGGGTACATTCAATCGAAGCTACATTGAAGTAGGAGCGTTTGGGTTATCTCTCGTTTTGTTACAAAATTTACAAAACAAAATTTTCATGCATTAAAAGGAGTCGAGATAACTACACCTCCACATTGTCCCCATATAGGCACACACACTAGAACGTTATATACGTATTCTCGTTAGTTTTAACTAAACTATGTAATTTTCGTGTCTAGGAAAACATCATGCCTCCCGCAACATACTACGACCACAAAGACACCCTAAACTATCTCCCTAAACACCATAAAACCAAAGGACTCACAAACGACCAAGTTAAGATTTTTAAGGCTTTAGAAAAACGATACGTTCATGAGGGTAGAACCGTAGACCCCTCATTCTTAGAAGGAACCAACATCCGCGAACAACTAGCCGCTATCCAATTTGATTATCTTCTAGACATAGACGAACCTATAGTTCATAGATTTGTGCTAGAATTCTATGCTAACGTTGTTCTTAGTTCCAATGACTATGGTCTCATAAGCATCCATTTCAAAGTCAACCAACACGAATTCACCATCCCTTTGAACCAATTCGCGGAAGTCTTAGGAATTCCAGGTCAAGGCACTTGCCTTTATTCGGATAAATGGTCATTGTCCATCCTCGATTCTATTGTTGATCGTATGCCTCCATACGACACACCATTGACTCGCAAAGAGACTATCCATGATCATCTCTTTGTCCCTAGGAACAACCAAACTAGGACCAACCGACAAGGTTGTCAAGTTGATAGAGGCCCGTTTGGCATGGAGCTAAACGAGCTTAGACCCCAATTCAAGAAGTTGGAAGAAATTCTTAGGGCAAACGTTATATGCACCATAGGAAATAGGGATCATCTCAATGCTAGTCTTTGTTATATGCTCTATTGTATGTCCACCCATCAACCCTTCAACCTAGCTTATTATGTCGCTAAGAGAATGGCCGGCATTCCGGTGTTAGGAACAACTGCCATGCCTTACGGGATGCTTCTCACCCGTCTCTTTAGAGATTTTTCACCCATTCCTCCTAACGCTAGAGGTTTCCTCCCAGACTACTCTCACATTCCCCATACTTTTGTACCCCTTAGTGACCATAGAGTAGCGGTGTCAAAAGGTAAACGTGCTCATCCTCCAACCTCATCATCATCATCATCCGTAAGTGAGGATGACGGTCTGCCCAATTCTAGGATTCCTCCTCCGGAATACATGAGCCAACTTCCACCTATTGAGAACCAATCCGAGGAATTCAAGCAAACGAGAGGAATGATGAAGAACATTGGGCGTTGGATAATGAAGCTCAACAAGAAAATCAACAAGTAGTGAGGAAATAGGGAGTGTTTAGTATAAACAATTTCAAACAATGATGTGGTGAATTGTTATGTTTTTAGGATATTATCTTGGTATTAAACATCTATGTGAACTAACTTGACAATGCATGATGAAGCGAAAAGTGTACCACTTTTAGGGGGTCATTTAAGCCCTAAATCGTATTTATTTGATCAAATATTGCCCTAAATCGTTCCTTTTGTCATTTTAGGTACTTTGGAGAAGAAATCTGGAAAAGGAAGCATTTTGGACGTTTTTGGAGCATAAAAGTGAAGAAAACGACAAAGTCTACAAAGCTGCTGGAAAAGTACACGTGACGGCGTCAAGGATTGCTCCTGACGGCGTCACGGCTTGGCAAAAGAGGTGGATATGACAAAATACACGTGACGCGCCAGAGAGTTTTACAATGAAAATCTGACGGCGTCACCCTTTAAGGTGATCAAGGTTGTCACGGTTTAAGTTAAAGAGAGACGGCGTCAAGCACAATTTTGACGGCGTCAGACCTTGACGCGCCAGAGCGGATTTTGGAGGATTAAAGAGGGACGGCGTCAGGAAGACCATCCGGGAACCCTAGCCGCGGCGAGGTGACGGCGTCACCTCCTACAACGTGACGCCGTCAGCTCCTAAATTCTATATATAGTTTTGCAATTTTTAGTCATTAGTGTGCAACTTTGTGAGGAGAAACCCTAAGACGAATTTTCTGCCATTTTTAAGGGTTTTATACCCTTGGATCTCCCATGTTTAATTGAAGATAAGTAATCATTTAATTATTCAATATGTCTATGTGTTGTTTGATTAAATCTTGTTCTTGTCTTTTGATTAACATGTTAGGCTAGATTTATCTTGTGTTTGCTTAGATCTAATGAAACCTAACTATTGATTATTGGTTGTTGGTGTGTTATTAATTGTATTGGATGATTGTTTATCGATGTTAGGCTTAAGAAAACTGGCTAACCTCCTATACGGTAACTTGCTTGAACGTCTTAAGAAACATGAACCAATGTGTACTAAGGTTTTTATGGTTGTATTTAATGCATGAGCGAATTCTAGTGATCCCATGTTAGGAGCTTCTTAGCCGGCTCGACATAAGAGTGAAGTAGGAGCTTGTAGAGTTGGGGAAGTACGTACGCCACCCCACGATTGGTATTAAGGAATACACCCGTCATCCACGCAATTAATACACACTAATCAACCGGTAAAAGATAGTTAGGGAGTAAGGAAATCTAAGTAAACACATTTCTCTCCATATAAGTTCCACAACCTTTTATTTTCAGTTATTTTATTTTATTTGCAATTGTAGTTATTTGGGTTAGTTGACTAGCAACTAATTCCGCCCACTCCTTCAAACCCGAGATTTTACTTGCTTTTCATAAAATATAAAAATACAAAAAGAATCTTCCCTCACCCTTAGACCTATTAGAGTAGTTTTTCAATCCTAACGACACTATTCCCCTAGAGAACGATCAATCCCCCGGTACTTGCCACTTCACTATACTACATCGGTCAGGTACACTGCCTGGTGGGGATTGCAAGCCTCTTGAGATCCCTTGAGAGGTAAAACCTGTTGTAAGGTCGCAAAACCACGCATCAAGTTTTTGGCGCCGCTGCCGGGGAATAGTTATTGTTTAGGTTGAATTTTTATTTTATTAGGTCTACTCACTAGATTCCTTTCTAGTGAGATTTTTATTTTATTTTTCTAGGTTTTCTTTAGTCTATCTTTTTTCTTCGTTTCTTTGTTCGTGACCATTACCATCCGACATCATGGAAGGTGGTAATATCCTTGATCCCAACAACCCACCACCACAACAACACCCACCTCCTAGAGCCCGTACCTTAGGAGACTACTCCCGTCCTAGCCACCATGGCTATCGAAACACCATTGAGCTCACTCAAGGAGCCAATGTCACTCCCTTGCGATCCAACACCATCCGGTTGGTGCAAAGCGGATGCGCATTCCATGGAATTCGTTCCGAAGATCCTAATCAACATCCCAAGGACTTTCTCAAAATCGTTGATTCTATAGACCTTGATGTTGCCACTCGAGAGACGACCCGACTACGTCTCTTTCAATTCTCTCTGCGGGACCAAGCTAGTCAATGGCTAGAGCGTCTACCCGCAGGATCCATCACCTCTTGGGATGATCTCACCACTCGTTTCCTTGCTCAGTTTTTCCCACCAGGAAGAACTACCAAGCTAAGGAATGATATCTTGATGTTCCAACAACGTCAAGGCGAAACCCTCTACGAGGCATGGACTCGATTCAAGGACTTACTCCAAAAAGTCCCTCACCATGGCATAGAACTTTGGCTCCAAGTCCAAATCTTCTATGACCATATCAATCTCTCCACGAGGCAAACCATTGACCAATCGGCCGGTGGTAAGCTACGTGATCTAAGTGCGGAACAATCATGGGCTCTCCTAGAAGATCTTGCTCTTTATGACAACGAAAGTTGGAGTGATCCCCGTGATTTGAATAAAACGGTCAAGGCAATATCTTTGCCTTCGAACAATTTAAGCACTTCCGACCGTAGGATCATAGAACTTGAAGACCAAGTCAAGTTTCTTATGAAATCCTACGAGGCTCCTAAACCTTCAAGCCAAGTGAACAAAATCACTTCTTCATGTGAATTATGTAGTGGTCCCCACGACACTCGTGATTGCGTGGAACTCCCCGAACAAGCTTTTGCGGACTACGCATCCTCGCGTACCAACGGAGCGGGAGACAAGTGGTACACTTTCAAACCCGAGCCAAACCCCTACGGTGATTCATACAACCCCTCATGGAAAAATCACCCAAACCTTAGGTGGAAACAAAACCAAAACGCACAACAAACCAATTCTTCCAACCCACCTAATCGTTTCCAATCAAGCGGTTCCAACTCGAACCGTACTTTCAACAACAATCCTTCCAGCAATGGTAGTACCAATAACTTTGAAGGATTGATGTCCCAATTTATGGCATCTCAAGAAGCTCGTTTGGCCAAGTTTGAAGCCGATTTCAAACAAAAACAAAGCGAGATGACCAATAAGATTGACACTCTGTTGAAAGCCCTCAATGACCGAGAAATGGGAGCACTCCCTAGCAACTCAGTCAAGAACCCGAAACTAAACGTCAACGCCATCTCGTTGGTTTCGTCTCCTAGTTCTTGTCCACAATATTATTCGGTCAATTCCATGAGCTCGTGTTTCAAACAAACCCAAGTCGTTCAAAATGACCAAGAAGTTATGATATCCAAATTGGTCAACAACATAGTTGAAACACCTCCCACTCAAAACCTTGACAATGAATTCAAGGAGCTCCACCTTGAAAGTCCGGTTATTGATGTGTTGGATGAGAAGAAGCTCAAGTTAGGCGAAAAAGGGACAGCCTTTGTTCAAAACAAGCTACCTAAGAAGTTAGATGATCCGGGCTTATTTGTTTTACCTTGCAAGATCGGTGATTCGGAGGCTTATGACACATTAGCCGATCTTGGATCAAGCCTTAACCTACTTCCGTTACCTCTCTACACCTCTCTAAAACTAGGAAAACTTGAAGAAACCGAGGTGATAATAGGCTTAGCGGATGGGAGTGTTGCTTACCTAGTTGGAGTAGTCAAGGACGTGTTAGTACACATAGGAAAACAAACCATTTTAGCCGATTTCCACGTCCTTAATATGGTTAGCGACCCTACATGCCCCTTGTTGATAGGTAGAGGATTTTTGGCGACCGCTAGTGCTATGATTGATTGTAAGGAATCTAAGATAGCGGTAGGAGAAGGTGACACTTGGTCAGTCTATGATGTGAAGAAACATGCTTATGATACTAGTGATGAACCAACACCCCATTGGTTAGAATTAAATAGGAGACCATCTAGATATGGACCTTGGATCGATAGAGACTTCATAGGACCCCAACGCCCATTTTACCTAGAAGAGGACTTTGTGAACCGAACACATACGGTAGAGCAACTCTTGGCTAGGGACACTGAATTGGATCCATTTGAAGACCCTCTAGTTTTTAGGAAGATGATTGATTTCCTAGGAGTTTTGCCAATTAACCTAGAGATGAATAAGTGGACTTGTGAGGACGATGATCATAAGTGGGATTGGGACAAACCACCCAAAGATGGAGATGGGTCATGGCATATTAAGATGACATTGTATGACCCGGATGGAGCGAAGTTTGAAAAGATATATTGTACTAAGCGGACCAATAGGAAACTTCAATCCAAGCTTAACCCTAAAGACGTCCTCGATGACGAACTCACTTACATAGGGTAGAAGGACTTTGAGTCTAGCTACAAGACTCGTTAATAAAGAAAAGCGCTTCTTGAGAGGCAACCCAAGCTTTATTTGCTTTGTGTGTTTATTTATTTGTTTGTTTGATTTTATTTGCTTCCGTATGTATGTTTAATTTTTATTATTATTGATTCATGTTCGAAACTAAAATTGTGAAAATGCTTTATCTTGTTTTTAACTTCGTCTTAACTACATATAAAGGTATTTTGCAAAAGATAAGTGTAAGGGAAATCCAAATCGGTTTATTAGAACAAATGAACATGAATCGTAACAATAATAAATTAACATACATATTAGTAATTGTTTGAGTCAAATGCTTGTATCGAGTCATAATGATGTTTTGCAGGAATTCCAGGAAGTAAGGTATAGGTTTTTCCAGAAATTTTCCGGAAACTTAACATGAGAATTCTGTCAGATCATTTCTGACGGCGTCAGGTTTTAATTTTCTGAAATTTTGAAAGTTTTGTTTTCATAAAAAGTTTTTATTAAATCTCTAACTTATAAACTCCAGGAATCTGCAAAATAATCATTCCACAAGCATTATATCCTTATATAGATTTATCCCGCCGATGTTATGCAGGTTTTCGTGTTTGTTTTCTCAGGTTTAACAGGTTATTTTGGACAAGGAGATGTATGTGGAATCTAGCTTTTGGCGATGCATTAGTCTTGGAGCTTCTACATTCTCTTGGAAGAAGATCTAACCATGTTACCTCTTTATCCACCAAACGAATCAGGGGAGTATTTGATTTCATTCTTTTACCTTATTTACTTTTACATCTTGTTATTTGAACATTGGGGACAATGTTCATCTTAAGTGTAAGGGGGGGGGGGGGTAAAGTACGATACTTTAGAGAATGCAATTACGCTTGATTTTTGTTTGTTTAATGGTAGATGTGTAATAAAACTGAGATAAATACCTGTTAAGGCAATTTTAGTGCCAAATTTAAATTTTTTTTGCAACATATAGGAGTGAAACTTTGATCTTAATGAGCGTCTCACGGATAGGATTTATATGACTAGCACAAAACCGTACCACTAAAATTTTTTTTTCCACCCCCAAATATGTGAGGTTCGCCCCTAGAATTGGTAGCAAAAGCATTTATGCTATGATGTGTGTACCGGTAGCACTTAGATTCTAGAACTTGCGTTAGGACCATTCCGAGGCCACAAGTGAGACTACATTCGTGTAGTTAGATTTACTACATGATAAGAGGCATTAGGATTAACCCATTGTTTTACACCTGTGTTTTTGTTATAATTACATTGGCTACATTGGTCAAGTAATTCTCCCACACCCTTTGCGTTGTACTCATTTTTAGTACACGATACCCCTAGTACACCCCTCAGAGCCTATCTTTTCGTTTCTAACTTTAAGCATTTTACTTAAAGGAAGAATTTGTTACACCCCACTTAAATGTACACCCAAATCGCCTTAGCCTACCTTGTATGCACTCATTTTTAGTGCATTATTGTGACAACATTTGTTTAAACCCCAAGTTAATTATCTAATTGATTACATGGTTGCTAAGTCGAGTCATATCCTTGTACATATTGTTTTGGGACGATTGGGACTCATGGGTAAAGTACTAGTGTAATGGAGTAATGGGGAAGAACAACATTATTACCCCCATATGTGCTAAATATTTTAAAAGTACTCCAAGTGTTTCGATTATCTTAATTCGAGTCATTAGAATAGTTAATTGTAAAGTTATGTAAAAGTTCAAGTGTAAGGGGAATGCAACGCCCCTATGATGTATTATTTTGGATGGTAGGGCAAGAGTGTATGGAAAAAAAAAATCGAAAAAATCAAGAAAAATACAAAAAAATGAGAAAAAGAAAAGTAGAAAAAACATACGGACTACCATCCCGTTTCATTTTATGTTTATTTTATGTTTTTGTTATTTTGTTTTTAGCTTAAGTCGAGTCTAGTCTTGGCTTAGCAACGCCATATTGTACATGTAATTAATCAAGATCTTTAACTCGCCACCAGTAAAATATCCCTTATCCAACAAAACCGTGTTTATCATATCCCTACACCTAACGTCATAACCCGTTTAAAAGCCCTCTTTTATAGTTTATCTTAGGTGCTTACGCCTAGTGGAGGAGGTTTTCGATCCTTTCCCAAGCCTATGGTAATCTATTTGCTATGACAGGTAGTGAGAGATATTATCCATTTTCATTTATGAGATATACTTTTATGACACCTGAGAGATGTGAGTATCTAAACACTACTTGTGAGGTGCTAGTTTGTAATCTCATGCTTATTATGATTAAAGGGGAACGACTATTTGTTGTAATTACTTTTATATTAGCATTAAATGACCCCTAACTTGTATTTTGATTAGAATAAAAGCGCATTTGCTTGAGGACAAGCAAATCTCAAGTGTAAGGGTATTTGATGAAGCGAAAAGTGTACCGCTTTTAGGGGGTCATTTAAGCCCTAAATCGTATTTATTTGATCAAATATTGCCCTAAATCGTTCCTTTTGTCATTTTAGGTACTTTGGAGAAGAAATCTGGAAAAGGAAGCATTTTGGACGTTTTTGGAGCATAAAAGTGAAGAAAACGACAAAGTCTCCAAAGCTGCTGGAAAAGTACACGTGACGGCGTCAAGGATTGCTCCTGACGGCGTCACGGCTTGGCAAAAGAGGTGGATATGACAAAATACACGTGACGCGCCAGAAAGTTTTACAATGGAAGTCTGACGGCGTCACCCTTTAAGGTGATCAAGGCCATCACGGTTTAAGTTAAAGAGAGACGGCGTCAACCCTTGACGCGCCAGAGCGGATTTTGGAGGATTAAAGAGGGACGGCGTCAGGAAGACCATCCGGGAACCCTAGCCGCGGCGAGGTGACGGCGTCACCTCCTACAACGTGACGCCGTCAGCCCCTAAACTCTATATATAGTTTTGCAATTTTTAGTCATTAGTGTGCAACTTTGTGAGGAGAAACCCTAAGACGAATTTTCTGCCATTTTTAAGGGTTTTATACCCTTGGATCTCCCATGTTTAATTGAAGATAAGTAATCATTTAATCATTCAATATGTCTATGTGTTGTTTGATTATATCTTGTTCTTGTCTTTTGATTAACATGTTAGGCTAGATTTATCTTGTGTTTGCTTAGATCTAATGAAACCTAACTATTAATAATTGGTTGTTTGTAACACCCCAACCCGACAAGGGTAAAGACATCACAATAACGGTTTCATATCAGATCAAAACAAAGCATACATTTACAGTAATACAAGAAATCTCAAGGGTTACAAATGAAATACTGAATATACAAGGTTACAATCGACAATGTCAATAACTACTAAGTTTAATTATAATGACTTCTAATCATTGCTAATCCATATAGCTATCAAAGTCTTCTAAGTCCAAGGTACTCTTCACTCATACCCAGCTTCCAAACTAAAACCTGCCGCAGGAAAGGAAATGCGGCTGAGCTTAAAAAGCCCAGTGAACAGATATAACGGTAACAAAGCAGTAATAAAGAATAGTGAACAGTAAATGAAATACGAATCAATCAGAGTTATGGCATAAGAAAAGGTAACAGTAATGAGAAGTACAAGGGTATAAGGTGTAGGAAACAGTAATCCTCTACGAGCCCAGTAACAGTAACAGTAACAGTATCATCATGTAGCCGTATAGAGGGGAGACCTCTCAGTAATCAGTAAATATGAGGGGAGTCCTCAAACAGTAAATTGGAGTAGCTAGCTCCCAGTAGTGTGAAAGACGTGTATCGCACACACCATCAGTCACCAGTAATAACAGTAATCAGTAATCAGAACAGTTCTAGGATGCATCCATACGCCCCTGGTGGCCATAAACCTCCCAACACACCAAATAAAATACAGACAAGGGACGGAACAGGTCATCACTCTCCTGCCCTAGAGTCATGCCATCGGTGCATCAATGACATGGTCATGAAACCCTCATGACTAGTTATGGCTCGTAGTATCAAACTGTGGGTCAGTGGTCAAGTATCAGTATTCAGTATTCAGTTTAGTTTCATAGGTCAATATCCATTTCAGTATATCAGAAAGTTCATATCAGATGATTCAGTATCAGAAGGTTCAGTATCAGTAGGTTCAGTATCAGTAGGTTCAGTATCAGTAGGTTCAGTATCAGTGGGTTTAGTATCAGTAGGTTCAGTATCAGTAGGTTCAGTATCAGTGGGTTTAGTATCAGTAGGTTCAGTATCGGTGGGTTTAGCACCAGAAAGATTCAATATCAGAAAGGTCAATATCAGAAAGTTTAGGTTCATAGAAAAGATCTTAATTCAAAGGTTTCATAATAAGCTTATATTTAAAAATAATCTTTCAGTGACTTTCATAATTGATGTTTAATAAAACCCTTTTTATAAAGATAGTCCTTAAAAGAGATTTTCATAAAATCTTTAGTGTAGTTTCAATTTAAAATTGGTATGACATTGTATTCAAAAGCTTTTCTCAAAAATATTTTCATATCATCAAGGAAAGTTCCAATTCCAGTTATAATGTCAAAATGAATCTTCAGAGTATTCAATGGTTTGCATATTCAGGTCATAAGATGAAGATCGGATCATGTCAGGTATCAAAGGAATTAAAACAGGGTTCAGTTTATCAAAGGAACTCAGAAATCAAGTATCATGTCAGGAAGGTTCAAGTAAAGGGGATCATAGCAGTGGCATTAATACAGAGACCGACAGATCAGAAAATAAAAGAGATCATGAGAAACCTGTGAGAAGGTTCAGAATATCTGTACCTTATACCGCAGGTGAAAACACACAACAGAATAGTAAAGGTCGGAAGCAAATCTCCATCTTCAGCGGATCTACACGAATACATGGTCGTCTTAATATCTTCTTTAAATCAGATTTCTCATTTTAGTCGGCTTTCCATTTTTAGTAACTTGCCATATTTAGTAACTTTGCGAATTACAATGACAATTTATTATACTTAAAGCTTAATATTACAAATATCGTAGTTTAGAGTTTATTATGACAATTTCCAAAGTTTAGGGTTTATTTATGACATTTATAAAAGATAAGGGTTTAAATGTGTAAACTATCAAAGTTTAAGGTTTAAAGCGCAATTAATTCAAATAATGACTAACTTAGGTTTAAGACTAGTTTTAATTAGTAGAGCAATTATAAATCGTTTCATGAAATCTCGAAACAAACCGACCTACACTTACACCATGCATATAATATTATTGATCTCCAAAACTTAACTTTTATACGTACATGATCATGACATTGACCCATGACATGCAGATGCACACACAATGATTCTTTTATATTACATGCCATCTAAGCATTTCACATGATACATGCCAAAATCCAAACGTATATACCATTTTGAGCAGTTAGTTTGTGATACTTATGAACATGTCTCAATATCTTTAAAACTCTCTTGCATGCGGCACGACCATGGAATAACGAACCTATTCCTTTTTACTTCAGTTTGAACCATGACTCATGTCCCTTGTATGACCTACTAACACTTACACACCAATACACAATCTTGACAGTGACCCACTGGAGCAGGTACATGCAATACGAGACCAAACACAACACCATTATCGTTATTTTTTTAAAGAACCACCACAAACCAACATGACCAATCATTTACCAAGCCGACACCCATGACTCTTGACCCTCGTTCCACCAGTTTGTAAACACAATTTAGACCTCATTCAACCCATAAACTAACAGATCTAAACAGCCCTAGTCTTCATCCCTTTCGATCCTTATTAGGTATGCCACAAACCTTGCACGCAAATCTGATTTTACTAACACACTGTAACTCCAAATAGATGCATATATAACCCTATAAACGTGCATGAAATCAGGTTATAATAACCACTTAAATACTTATATATCAACATGTTTCAAACGCTCCAAACAGAACTAAGATCGACACTAGGAGGGTTGTTATGGCGTATTAAATCCTAGGATTTTATGTGATTCTTTAACCATTCGTACATCATATTTAACAAAACCATAAGTCAGTTTTACACATATAAGGCGTTTACAATTTTAGCTTACATATTATAGTAGTTCATGTGACTTAAATACTTTACTATGAATTCCCATAACAGACGAACAAAGATTAGGTTTTTATATAAAATGGTTCCAAATAATTACCTCCCAACCAAAGCAAATATAAGCTGCGTTCACAGCCGAACTCGAAACACGGACTTGAACACGAAGGTACAGCGAGACACTCGATCGAACCTCAAGGCTGATCGACAAGAATGAAAACAGAACTCGAAACCAAAAGCACACGAATAACCTTCGAATAAAAACGTCCCGCGATCAAACCTTTTCTTCACTTCTTTCTTGTCGACTTCTGGTAGCCTAGGGAAATCGGTTTTTAGTTATTGTTGTTGTGTGTGTATGTCTTGATCTCTAAGCGTTTGTTTGGAGAAGAAAGTCAGAGGAGATGTTTAACAAACGAGTAGGGAGGATCCTCAAAGAAAAGAAAGTCATTTATGATGGAGGAAAAACAGAGAAAAGTTAGGCTGGTTTGGTGGTGATTAGTCGTGATTGGTAGTGTGATATGTGGAGTGTTAAATGTAAATAATCCCTTCCATAATTCAAATACAAGGTGTGCTCAAGAGATAGAATATAAATCTGTCCCATATAACTTTTACTAACGTGTGATATTTTAATGATGTGTCAAATTATTAGTACTTAGGTTATTAATTATCTTAGGTTAAGTAAAAATAATGTTACTTATATGATCTTATATGTTCTTAAAATTTCAACACTAGAGGGTATTTTGGTCATTTCGGATTGTGGTAATTTTGGGGTTTTACAACTTCTTCCCCTCTAAAAGAAAATTTTCGTCCTCGAAAATTGTAGTCGCAAAGTTAAACGAAGTCATAGCAAGTCGCAACAGATCATCGTAATATTCTCATGCCCGAGGAGGCTCTTCCAAAAGATCTTCAGACCAAAGGTTTCTCATGACTCAATCAAAACAAAATCGGTTCAGATTCCTCAGAAGGAGACAAATTGGGTTGATTCGGATTTAAAGAACCATAAAACATAATTGGATAATAGGTGGATCTTCTGAAAAGCTTACATGGAATACAAACAAAATTTCAAATCAGATTAACTGCATCATCAGTGGGGAGTTCTACAAAGAGCTTAAGATATATAACTGAGGTCAACAGAATGCAATACGAGAGTTCAAACTCATCCAGATATCAGAGTATACGCATAGGTAGCATGAACCTAACTTCTCACTAATCACAGATAACCCACGGAGATCAGATTCTAAACTTAGGTATTCCCCAAGATATCCTATGGCCACAATGAGTGCACGTTATATGGTGTAAGTATTATCACGTTGATCAGGCGTCATAATACTAGTACCACATAAATATGCCTTCATGATGATCATACTTTATCTCAAGTCGTAATCAAAACCACCTATCTTAATCCACCTAGTACTTCTACATTCTCAGAGGTCATCAAAATCAAACACCATAACTAAGAGGAAAAACGAACTACTCGAAAGAGTTAATGGAAGTCCCAGAATGTCTATCAGAATTTGGTACATCGTTAAAAGCATCAAATCGACCATCATTCGTCAAATTTCTCATAACAAACCATCGTCCAGTATACGCAGAATTAACACAGAGCGGAATTACTAACAGGGAACATAACTCATTCAAGAGGATCTATCATCAGGTAACAGAAATTTGAGTAGATTAAGAGAAAGTAAATTACGTCATTCATGGTTTCATTCTTCACAAATTACTCTTCCAAACACAAACGTTCGCTATCAGAATTATCGTCCATTCAAATGCATGAGCTTAAACTTCTTCCAAGTCCATGCAGTCTATCGCATGATCATAGGGTGGAAAGGAAACATAACTCGAGTCTGGTCCCTCAAGCCTTCGGCACCTCTTCTTGGGACTGTGGTGTAGAAACGCGAATCTCCGGTATGGTCACGGTGCATTCTTCCATTCGCGAGTCTGCCTCTGCTCTCAATTCATCTTAGTACAACTAAAATGAATAGAGAAGCAAGACTGCGTGTTTTTTTTTTTGATAGGTCTTCTAGCACGGTTCGAAATTCACCAATTCCAACTGTCGTCATCGCCGGATGCATGGTAGTGTTGTCTGCTACAATCTCTGGACGCCAATCAAATCTACTTCTTCCAGAATAAAGGGTCATTCTTCAAGATGGTCCACATGTTCCTCTTCGTGCCTAACACTGAAATGCTTCCCAGGGTTACTCTCAAATAGTCATCTCTTTTCTTAAAAGTCCTTGGCGTGACTTCTTCAGTCCTTCAATCATTAAAAGAGGCCGTCTGGTACGGAGTTTACAGGAATAGAATCGATCATTGATACGCTGAATTGAAAGATGGTCATGGTAGTGATACGATTAGGTTTACGATAGTTGATACTCCATGTTTTCTCTTTCTTCTGCACAAGCTAACAGGGTATTCAAAATGAAACACTGAGGTGAACAACATCATATTCCATTATCTTCTCCAATTCTCAACTTCTATGGCATCATGGTTCGTCAACTGAGATTGGTTCAAATTTCATTCTACTTCTCAAACAGGAGGGAAACCCAAGAGTTCCATCGGAGAACACCAGAAAATTTGCACAACAAAACTTCTAATGCCAACGTTTTCTAAGAGTGGATACAAATAAGTGTCAGGGGACAATCATCAATCAAATGAGATCGAGGTAGATGTTTCCATAGCAGCGTTAACAAATTTGAGCGGTTACCGGTTATCACAACGAAAGTGGGATGAAACATATTACTAAAGGTCACAAATCAGATACGGTAGTCCCTGGCAGCATATGAGGGCCAGCCAATCCATAACTTAAAGACCTCAAAATCGAATATATCAAAGTAAACGGATTCGTAGGATGAGTACGGTCGCCAAGCCAGACGGATAGTTCATATATCAAGGTCAAGTACATGGTTCATCAAAGTGTGGAGATAGATAAGCGAACAATTCAAGGTGTTGGATTCTTGTTTGGCTAAGATAGCATAAGTGGCAGGTAGGTTGTGAGTCTTCGGTAATACGAACATCGTATAACTGTAAAAAGTGAGGCATATAGAATATCAGTAATCAGTATCATCATGCTCAGCTAACAATTTCACATCGAGACAAAATTATCGTCGTATCCCCGGCTAATAATCACTAGAGTTCTCATAGGAGTAGTAATGGGCTTTGCAAGGACAGAGTAATATCAGATGATACTTTTATATCCAGCACAGAAATGAATTTATAAAATGTATCAAACACATTAGGATTAAATGACCGTCGGGATGGTCAGAGGAGTACCCAAACTGCTTATCAAACAGGTCGGAAATAAAGAACAAAATTAGGTAGTAATAGCAAAAGTTTAACAACCGAAAATCATGGTAGGGAGTTCGAATGGTTTCAAACACCGAAGGTAGAACATAGGAGGGTAGTCGTCAACGATCAATCAACCTATCCTTTATCAGAAATAAAAATCAAAGTTAACTATTCAATGAAAACATATCGACAACGCAAGTCTTATCGTTCAAAAGTGAGAGGAAAGCATTCTTATACTCATGGGGATAGAGATGTTTAATACGAACTCAGATAGGGTCAGAAGATTCATAGATTATCAAAAGCATATAACAGAATGCATCAAGTAAGTCATCGTCATAGAGATTCTCAGAATACCCGAAGAGACATCAAAATGATTAACAAAAGAATCAGAGGTCGGAGTCAGAATCTTAGGTGGTGCAAAGCGTGAGCTTTCAATCTCCAAAAGTGATCTCAACAAACAGGGCATAAATCAGAGTGATGCGGAAGAAATGATACTTAAACAGAAGCCTTATAGTCTACCCATTCCTCACTGGTCAGAACTTAAGTTCCTATAGGGAAATCCTAAAGCAAATCTTAAAGGTTATCTTATGAGCGCATACAGTGGAAACTTAGTGGTCTAACTTACACAGGTCAAGGGTAAATGTATTATTAGTCGCAACCTGTCTCTCTGAAACCATAAATTGTAACACCCCGACCCGACAAGGGTAAAGACATCACAATAATGGTTTCATATCAGATCAAAACAAAGCATACATTTACAGTAATACAAGAAATCTCAAGGGTTACAAATGAAATACTGAATATACAAGGTTACAATCGACAATGTCAATAACTACTAAGTTTAATTATAATGACTTCTAATCATTGCTAATCCATAATAGCTATCAAAGTCTTCTAAGTCCAAGGTACTCTTCACTCATACCCAGCTTCCAAACTAAAACCTGCCGCAGGAAAGGAAATGCGGCTGAGCTTAAAAAGCCCAGTGAACAGATATAACGGTAACAAAGCAGTAATAAAGAATAGTGAACAGTAAATGAAATACGAATCAATCAGAGTTATGGCATAAGAAAAGGTAACAGTAATGAGAAGTACAAGGGTATAAGGTGTAGGAAACAGTAATCCTCTACGAGCCCAGTAACAGTAACAGTAACAGTATCATCATGTAGCCGTATAGAGGGGAGACCTCTCAGTAATCAGTAAATATGAGGGGAGTCCTCAAACAGTAAATTGGAGTAGCTAGCTCCCAGTAGTGTGAAAGACGTGTATCGCACACACCATCAGTCACCAGTAATAACAGTAATCAGTAATCAGAACAGTTCTAGGATGCATCCATACGCCCCTGGTGGCCATAAACCTCCCAACACACCAAATAAAATACAGACAAGGGACGGAACAGGTCATCACTCTCCTGCCCTAGAGTCATGCCATCGGTGCATCAATGACATGGTCATGAAACCCTCATGACTAGTTATGGCTCGTAGTATCAAACTGTGGGTCAGTGGTCAAGTATCAGTATTCAGTATTCAGTTTAGTTTCATAGGTCAATATCCATTTCAGTATATCAGAAAGTTCATATCAGATGGTTCAGTATCAGAAGGTTCAGTATCAGTAGGTTCAGTATCAGTAGGTTCAGTATCAGTAGGTTCAGTATCAGTGGGTTTAGTATCAGTAGGTTCAGTATCAGTAGGTTCAGTATCAGTGGGTTTAGTATCAGTAGGTTCAGTATCAGTGGGTTTAGCACCAGAAAGATTCAATATCAGAAAGGTCAATATCAGAAAGTTTAGGTTCATAGAAAAGATCTTAATTCAAAGGTTTCATAATAAGCTTATATTTAAAAATAATCTTTCAGTGACTTTCATAATTGATGTTTAATAAAACCCTTTTTATAAAGATAGTCCTTAAAAGAGATTTTCATAAAATCTTTAGTGTAGTTTCAATTTAAAATTGGTATGACATTGTATTCAAAAGCTTTTCTCAAAAATATTTTCATATCATCAAGGAAAGTTCCAATTCCAGTTATAATGTCAAAATGAATCTTCAGAGTATTCAATGGTTTGCATATTCAGGTCATAAGATGAAGATCGGATCATGTCAGGTATCAAAGGAATTAAAACAGGGTTCAGTTTATCAAAGGAACTCAGAAATCAAGTATCATGTCAGGAAGGTTCAAGTAAAGGGGATCATAGCAGTGGCATTAATACAGAGACCGACAGATCAGAAAATAAAAGAGATCATGAGAAACCTGTGAGAAGGTTCAGAATATCTGTACCTTATACCGCAGGTGAAAACACACAACAGAATAGTAAAGGTCGGAAGCAAATCTCCATCTTCAGCGGATCTACACGAATACATGGTCGTCTTAATATCTTCTTTAAATCAGATTTCTCATTTTAGTCGGCTTTCCATTTTTAGTAACTTGCCATATTTAGTAACTTTGCGAATTACAATGACAATTTATTATACTTAAAGCTTAATATTACAAATATCGTAGTTTAGAGTTTATTATGACAATTTCCAAAGTTTAGGGTTTATTTATGACATTTATAAAAGATAAGGGTTTAAATGTGTAAACTATCAAAGTTTAAGGTTTAAAGCGCAATTAATTCAAATAATGACTAACTTAGGTTTAAGACTAGTTTTAATTAGTAGAGCAATTATAAATCGTTTCATGAAATCTCGAAACAAACCGACCTACACTTACACCATGCATATAATATTATTGATCTCCAAAACTTAACTTTTATACGTACATGATCATGACATTGACCCATGACATGCAGATGCACACACAATGATTCTTTTATATTACATGCCATCTAAGCATTTCACATGATACATGCCAAAATCCAAACGTATATACCATTTTGAGCAGTTAGTTTGTGATACTTATGAACATGTCTCAATATCTTTAAAACTCTCTTGCATGCGGCACGACCATGGAATAACGAACCTATTCCTTTTTACTTCAGTTTGAACCATGACTCATGTCCCTTGTATGACCTACTAACACTTACACACCAATACACAATCTTGACAGTGACCCACTGGAGCAGGTACATGCAATACGAGACCAAACACAACACCATTATCGTTATTTTTTTAAAGAACCACCACAAACCAACATGACCAATCATTTACCAAGCCGACACCCATGACTCTTGACCCTCGTTCCACCAGTTTGTAAACACAATTTAGACCTCATTCAACCCATAAACTAACAGATCTAAACAGCCCTAGTCTTCATCCCTTTCGATCCTTATTAGGTATGCCACAAACCTTGCACGCAAATCTGATTTTACTAACACACTGTAACTCCAAATAGATGCATATATAACCCTATAAACGTGCATGAAATCAGGTTATAATAACCACTTAAATACTTATATATCAACATGTTTCAAACGCTCCAAACAGAACTAAGATCGACACTAGGAGGGTTGTTATGGCGTATTAAATCCTAGGATTTTATGTGATTCTTTAACCATTCGTACATCATATTTAACAAAACCATAAGTCAGTTTTACACATATAAGGCGTTTACAATTTTAGCTTACATATTATAGTAGTTCATGTGACTTAAATACTTTACTATGAATTCCCATAACAGACGAACAAAGATTAGGTTTTTATATAAAATGGTTCCAAATAATTACCTCCCAACCAAAGCAAATATAAGCTGCGTTCACAGCCGAACTCGAAACACGGACTTGAACACGAAGGTACAGCGAGACACTCGATCGAACCTCAAGGCTGATCGACAAGAATGAAAACAGAACTCGAAACCAAAAGCACACGAATAACCTTCGAATAAAAACGTCCCGCGATCAAACCTTTTCTTCACTTCTTTCTTGTCGACTTCTGGTAGCCTAGGGAAATCGGTTTTTAGTTATTGTTGTTGTGTGTGTATGTCTTGATCTCTAAGCGTTTGTTTGGAGAAGAAAGTCAGAGGAGATGTTTAACAAACGAGTAGGGAGGATCCTCAAAGAAAAGAAAGTCATTTATGATGGAGGAAAAACAGAGAAAAGTTAGGCTGGTTTGGTGGTGATTAGTCGTGATTGGTAGTGTGATATGTGGAGTGTTAAATGTAAATAATCCCTTCCATAATTCAAATACAAGGTGTGCTCAAGAGATAGAAATATAAATCTGTCCCATATAACTTTTACTAACGTGTGATATTTTAATGATGTGTCAAATTATTAGTACTTAGGTTATTAATTATCTTAGGTTAAGTAAAAATAATGTTACTTATATGATCTTATATGTTCTTAAAATTTCAACACTAGAGGGTATTTTGGTCATTTCGGATTGTGGTAATTTTGGGGTTTTACATTGTTGGTGTGTTATTTATTGTATTGGATGATTGTTTATCGATGTTAGGCTTAAGAAAACTGGCTAACCTCCTATACGGTAACTTGCTTGAACGTCTTAAGAAACATGAACCAATGTGTACTAAGGTTTTTATGGTTGTATTTAATGCATGAGCAAATTCTAGTGATCCCATGTTAGGAGCTTCTTAGCCGGCTCGACATAGGAGTGAAGTAGGAGCTTGTAGAGTTGGGGAAGTACGTACGCCACCCCATGATTGGTATTAAGGAATACACCCGTCATCCACGCAATTAATACACACTAATCAACCGGTAAAAGATAGTTAGGGAGTAAGGAAATCTAAGTAAACACATTTCTCTCCATATAAGTTCCACAACCTTTTATTTTCAGTTATTTTATTTTATTTGCAATTGTAGTTATTTGGGTTAGTTGACTAGCAACTAATTCCGCCCACTCCTTCAAACCCGAGATTTTACTTGCTTTTCATAAAATATAAAAATACAAAAAGAATCTTCCCTCACCCTTAGACCTATTAGAGTAGTTTTTCAATCCTAATGACACTATTCCCCTAGAGAACGATCAATCCCCCGGTACTTGCCACTTCACTATACTACATCGGTCAGGTACACTGCCTGGTGGTGATTGCAAGCCTCTTGAGATCCCTCGAGAGGTAAAACCTGTTGTAAGGTCGCAAAACCACGCATCAATGCAGGATGATAACACTTGATGTTATCAATTTTCCGTGTTTAAGCCATTGTTTGGCTTAACTTCCATATATGGTAAGTTCAAAATCGTCCGTTTGATCTATGTGTTACCATGTGTTAGAACCCGTGTTTTTGTTTTTAGTCAACCACAACTAATTAATTACATATGATTTAGGATAATTTTTGGGATTTCAACGGGTTTCGGGTAGTTAGAAATCGGCTCTGTAAAGATTTTTCGATCGACGGATATGGCGGAACCAAAATTTGGGATCCGTCTGTTGAAATTTTTGTCTCCGCCAAAATAAGCCTAACGGATTCCGCAGAACCAAAAATTTGGGTCCGCATTTGTTATCGTTTGGCTCCGCCAACCAACAGTAACTTTTTTCATATTTCCCGTCTAATCCCGCACCTTAGATCATTGATTCTAGTTCTTAGGATTACATTACTGATATTTAAGCACATTAGGATCATCTTAGCAAACTTAGAACTATAAGAAATTCATTTCCCACCAAAATTTGAAAATTCAAATTTCCATTCAAGTTACTTTCTGTAACAAGCAAGGAACCCTCAAATTGGTTCCTTGCAATCCGTGGATCAATCAAATCATTAGATTTCCCACTCACCCTTTGCATTTACTGTATATCTTCTCAAACTCACTCAACTCCATCTCTATGGATTGACTTTGGTGATATGACAAGTTCATTTTCTTCTTCCAAATCATTAGGAACCAACATTTCTCTATGGATCAACATCAAATCCAAACACAAAGTTCCATAAAACTTACTGCCTATAAATTAGAAGCTTTAGGATCATCACAATTCACACCTTCACCGTCAATTCTACTAGCAATTTTTGCATATATCACCATCACTTCACTTCTCAAACAATGCCTAAGTCATACAACTCATCCACAAGCAGACCACACAGAAGGACGGCTCGTATGAGTGTCAGACCTTGTTGTTTCGTGAATCTTAATTTTTCATCAGAAGAATCTTCACCATTGAACATTTCTTCACCCATTGCTAATGAAAACTTTCTCAAATTATCAACTCCAACACCACCTAATGTCATCATCAACACTCCACCACCAACCATAACTCCAGTGGCTACCACACCACTACCCGCTCCATCTCAACCAACTAGATCACCATCACCTCCACATTCACCCCAACTTCAGCCCATTGAGTTGTTTGCAACTCCACCATCATCACCACATCCATACTTGGAAACTCTTGAAGACCTTCCACCAAGGTCTACAAATCTACCACCCTTGACTTTTGAGGGTCAAGAACCACTCCTCTTCCATCTCATTTATAGGGATATTCACGGTCCTCTTTACCGTGATCAAGCTCCACCTTCACCACAACCTCAACCTCAACCCCTTTCACCAAGATCCACCCTCAATGCCATTGATGAGGGAATGTGGATAAACCAACCCCAAAGCCAAGGCGAGATCAATGAAGAACTTGATCGTCTTTACGCCTTCTCCAATATGGTGGATTCTCACCTTAATGAAGCTATGGATTTGCAATCCACTTTGCTAGCTTCCATCATGTCTCCCACCTACATTCCACCACCTCCACCATCAAACAACCAGCCACCACCACCAACAACTAATGAACCAAACCTTCCTCCAAACTACCCTAGACATGGATGTTCCATGTGTGAGAGGACCGCCCACTTAACTCAACGGACCAACATTTTGGTTCACGAGTTACAAAACGAAATACGGTTCATTTTGAACCACATCCTAGAGCGCCTAAATGCTCTTTCACATCCTCCACAATAGACGTTAGGAAAATCTCTATTGTTTGTTTTTCTAGGATTTTTTAGGACTTCTATTTTTAGGTTATTTTTTTCTTTTGTAACACCTTAATTTATGACTTTGGTCATAAATAATTTTCAATGGAATGATGTTGTGTTAATGCTTGTGTCTGATCAATAATTGTGCATTATATTTGGTTGGGTTGAATTACTACCATCTGCATCATTATATGGGTGGTTTGAAGTATTGACTTTGTTTGACCTTTGTGCTTGGTTTGAACAAAGTATACTTTGTTGACTTTTTTAGTCAAACGGGTTGAACTACAATGCTTGGTTGAATCTTTACATATGCATCATATTACTTGGTTGGATTGAATCATATAGAACTAACCTTTGTCTTGTAGCATTTCTCATCCTTGAATCATATACGTTGGTACCTTAGCAACGGGAGTATTTGTTGTTATTCACTTTTATCACACAAGCTACCTAATTAATCCTAGATCTAGAGAGAGAAAGTTAGAGAGAGAAAGAGAGTGGAAGATTGTTAACAATAATAATGAAATGTTTAGCACTCAATCAACCAACCCTCTCCCTTGAATAAGAGGGGGTATTTATAGTTTTTACAAGGTCTTGGGCTTTTAGCCCTAATAACATAATTAAACATAAATAATAAGACACAGCCCATGGGCCTTCTACACAGGCTGGGCCATAAAATAAACCTAAAGGCCTAAGCAACCTATTACACAAATGATCAATACTTGATAATACAAAACGTGTTCCCAACAATCTCCCCCTAAGTATTGGTCATCAAGGTTGCTCGACGTCGTCTTTGCTTCTTGGCTTCTGACGTCTCTTGCATCTTTGTTCCTTAGTTCTTGATGTGATATGATATGGTAATTTCTCGATCTGCCTCTCTCCAATAGTGTCTTCATGTCTTTTCCACCATGCTCATATGTTCTTTGACTTTTGTTCTTCATATATCATGTAGTTCTCTTTTCATAAGCTTGATCTTTGACTTGTGAAAGTTTAACATACTTGATCTTTGACTTGTCTTGAATTTCTTTTGAACTTTTGTTATTCCGTAGTCTTTGTGAGAACTTTGCTTCAGGATATGAGCATGATGGAAATATGGTGAAACTTCAGGTCTCCATGATTCACTGCAGGTAAACAATTAGCAATAAACCATCCGGTACTTACAAGTTTGGACTTCAAGATCGTCAACAGCATAGTGTGAAGAATTTCTCTAATCCTAACCCAGGCCGTTCTGAATCGGATACCCCCGAAAGGGCTTACACAGACACACCGAAGTGCACCTATGATTCAGTGAGTCGCTGGAGATCACCCTACGACTGTGGACCATTTTTGAAGCAAACACTAAGCGTAATCCAAAAGGGATTACCGAAGTGACTTGCTGTCAGGGCTGTTTGATGTTGACCCTGGAAGGATTTCCATTCAATCAATGAGAATCATAATTTATGAATTCTCTCATGAATGTTCTTGGCAGATTGCTAAGATCTGCGAAGGACACTCTTATAATTTACAACTGGAGTTCTTTTTGTTGAACATCCAGTGTATACTAAGTGTCCCTAAGAGATCTTTGATGTATCTCATGGCTCTAGACTCAATTAAGTGCTCTTATTTGGTCGTCGGAGGCATGGAGCAGAGTGCCTCCTTTTCAATATCAACACATCTCGGAGTGAGAGGTCTATAGATGACGAAGGGTTCTCCGTGTGAAATGAAACAAGTGTCTTTTGAGAAACACTTGAGTGGCTAGAAGGTTTAGTACAGTGCGTCACTGGGTCCATGAAGACTTTTATCTTCAATACTGGTGATGCCCAACCAACCAGTAGATTATGTATTGAACCCGGTGTCTGCCCTAAGGTTGATCATATGGAGGGCTAGTCTTTTCACCCTTTTCTTTACTTTTCTTTTTAATTCTTCAACCCCTTCTTTCTCCTTTCATTTCATATCTCCTTTTTTTTTTCAATCATACCTAGGACTTTCTAGTTCTAAACTATTGGTATTGTCCTTGGGTAGATCCCTCCGGCTCTGGCGGATCATAGGACGGTTATTCCTAACCTTAGTCACCTTATATCACCATGACTATCCTATTATTGCCATAACCAAACCTTTTGAAAATCTCTCAAAGTGTTTATGATTGTGAAAACATATTTTGTTAACACTTTGAGAGTTTTGTGATTTTCAGAAATACTCCCCCTTAACATGTGCTCATAAGTAGTTAAGGTAAATATGCACATGTCGGGTAGAGTTAGCACTTTTGAATTGATTGATTTTCAATGAACATGATCGTCACGAGACACGTTTACATAACTAGTAGAACTAGCTTGAAATTATTACCCGTCCAGATCACATTCAAGGAAAATCGCTCGAAATCGGTACATTCTACTCAGACATATCCTTTGCGAGACACGTTTACATCACCTGATAAACTGGCTTGAAATTATTACCCGTCCAGGACATGTCTTTTCGATTACTGACTTTTGATGTCGTCAATTCGAGGGTTCAATTCTGAGTCTTGCTCACATGAGATTTCAACTTTTTAGTACCATATTTTAATCACCTTTTAATTCTCCCCCTCAAAAATAGCATACTCATGTTGTTTTTGTTAAACTTTTGATTAAAATATGCTCTTTTTGAGGTTTACGGGAAGAATTTCAAGAACTTTTGTTTTCAGAACAAAGATTATTTTTCAAATACTCCCCCTTGACGAGGGAATACTTGTCCTTATGAGCAGAATTTTGAAAAAACTTAGAAAAAAAATTCTGGTTTAATTCTACTCATAAGAAAGAAGCTTTCGCTCCTTTGATCAGGATTGAGGCACTGACACGTACCTCAGGGTCCTTTCTTTACAGGAACGGGTTTTGCACTGTTATGTGTGCACAAGCCATCGTTAATGATGAAAAATGATGAAAATTATGACAAATGACAACAGATTATACCAATGATCACTGCTCAGGTCGACGGAAAGTGAGGATATTAGGAACTATGGCACGTCCTCCTACGTAACTTTCCAGTCGTCTCATTGTTGTCCGAAACTTGAGCCTTTTGTCAATCCTATCAATGAACTTTACTGCTTGCTTCGCATCGTTCCTGCTCCAACTTATAACTCTCAGCCATCCCGTCTTCAACCCTTTGCTATGATTTTCCAGAATCTTTTCAAGTTCAGACTTGACTCGGACCAAAGTCTCATCACTGAATTTGTGGATTTCTTCATAACCCATGAACTTTGGTGAGATTTTATCCTTTACGTATGCCAACCCAAATGGTCTATCACAAAAAGTGTATGGCTGCTTGTCATAGATTCCCAGAGGTTTAAGATTTGGCTTGACGAGGTTCAATTTCTTCTGGTAGCTTTCTACCCCAAGGTGCACATCTTCAACTCGCGATCTGATGACAATGTTGCGGATGTATATTAGAACCGAGTTAATGATATCATACTGAAGACGTCCAGGGAGATGTTCTAGTTTTCCTTGAACTTTCAGTAGATACATATCTTCTATATCGTTGATGTGTAAGTAGGGATAGTCTGCTTCGCTGAAAGTGTATTCTTGATCGTCCAACCTTCTTACGGTAATCTTCTTCAGAAAGTTATACCCAAACATAGATTCGGTTTCTACACTCGTGATTGAAAGAATCTTGTTCTTGTTATAAACCTCAGTCTTTGACCTTTTGGTAAGCATGTATTTATAAAACCACTTCCTCAGATTTGGCCAATGATATATTCCCAAAGCAGCTTCATCATTGTATTCTTGAAATTCATTGATGAATAAATCACTGATTTGTTCTTCTAAACCTTCTACTGCATAAGATGCTGCTTGGTACTTGGTTAGGGAAGTTGCATACCGTTTTTCAGGGTTGGTGTTGCCATAGATCAGATAATCCAAGTCGTGATTGAAAAAATACACCTTGGGTATCTTTGGGTTGTGGGAATGGCCAACGAGAGGTAAGGGTTGGGAGTAATCACGGAGTTGAAGTCGTTCTTTCGGATGAGAAGCACGCGCATGATCCCAGTCAATGTTTTTAGACAGTGCTCTTGCAACTTGTTCAAGGTTGTATTCAAACTCCACTTCTGAAGTTGTGACTGTCTTGAATTCTGTGAAGCCATCTTTGCGAACTCTGATGATATCAGGCAATCCCAACTTCTGGACTTTCATTGCCTTCTTCAGTCGTTTGGTGAAGTCCACAATTGATCCTTCAACAAGTGCATCGTTTTCAGCTTCAGGATATGCTTCTACCATCGTCTCAAACCAATCGAATCTTGGAGCAGTTGGGTTTACCCATTCAGGTTGAGGTGTGACTTTTTCATTGGTGGGTGGTGCAGTGACATTTTGAACTCTTGTAGGTGCAACGGGAAAATCTTCATCAAAACTCATATCATCAGACGATTCAGTCTCATCGAATACTCCACCTTCTTGTGGAACGAACATCGGTTGGCTTGATTGCTTTGTGGTGCCAGAAGAATGTGCTGTGGTCGAGGGTCCAGCAGATTTGGAAGGTTACCTCTTTTTCTTTCCTTGATCGTCTTGATCATCTCGACGACGCTTGACCGGCTTATCTTGCTTACATGATTCAGCTTTCTTCTCAGCTTTTCTCATCGAATTGAGCAATGCCTGTTTTAGTTCTTCCTCTTCGGGTTCATTGAGGATGTCTTCAAGTAGTTGTGCCTTGAGATCAGATCTAGATGGCTTAGGTGGCACGGTTCGAATTGTTATTGGTGTTGTCTGCATGAAATTAGCCACTGTCTTTTCTAGATTTCTCTTAACATATTCCTTGAGAATTCCTGGGAGAGCCTCTTGAAGGTGTCTGGTGACCTCTTGAGGTACTTGAGCACTAACTTCTTGTGGAACATGAGTTGTAAGAAATTCCCTTGCAGTCTTTTCCAGTTTAAAAGCCTTGAGATCATCGATGTGAAATTTGTTTTTATCTGACTGTTTTTCCACTTCTACGAGCTTTTCTTTCAATACTTTGTGCTCTTCTTCTTCCTTTTCTCGATTCTTAAAACCAACTGTTGAAGTGTAGACATTTTTTCTTTGAGTTCCTGAAATTCACTTGTGGACTGCCCCACAGATGACGGTTGTGGAGATGGTGGTACAGTGTAGTCATCTTTTTCATCTTGGTGTTCTTCCTCATTACCTTCATCGTCATTGTTCTCATCATTATCATCATTTTCACCTTCTTCATCTCCTTCTTCATCATCTTCTTCATCTTTATCCGATTCAGATTCTTCAGATCCTGATCCTGGGGATGTATGAACTCTTTCATCAGACTCTTCTGATTCACTCTCAGATTCATCCAGTGTAGCAGACTTTGTTGGCTCTGTCTCTTATTCTGTTTGATCCAAGGGTTGTGAAGCCGATCCTTCACCTCTTTTCTTCTTTTCAGTCTTCTCTTGTTCAGCTAGATGTTTTTCTCTGCTAGCCTTTGTTGCTTCCTTGAGTTGTTTTTGCTCTTCTTTTTCAGTCAATGGTTGTTTAATGGGTTTGAATGGTTGATCTGACATTTTCAGTGATTTTCCTCTGCCCTTTCCCAATCCTTTGTCGGATTCTACCATTTATGTCTTCATTTTCTCAAAATCTTTCTTCTTCTTGCCTTTACTAAGGTCCACTTCTTCTTCTTCCTCTTCATCACTTGGTTCGTCTTGAAGTTGTAATTCAGCTGTTGAGGCTTTGGTAACTACTTTCTTCTTATCAGCTCTAGAGCATTTCTTTGATCGAGAAGAAGCAGGTGGAACAATCTTTCCAGTTGTTTTTCCTTTTCCCTTTGCTGATTTTGTTCCTTTAGCAATGATTCCCACCTTTTTGGCCTTTTCTGCTTTATCGTACAACTGATACGCCTTAGTTTCCATTACCTCTTTAGTTAGCATGCTCTGAGGAATTCTCAAACCCTGTTTCTCTGTGTTAGTCTTCTGTATTTTTACCCTGGTGAACATGTGATCCATTTGTTCCGTATGTTCTTTTTCATTTAAGCGTCGATTGATTTCAGGGTGTCTTTTCATGAAGAGTGAGATTAGGAGTTTGGTGAATCGGGGAAAGGGTACCTTGTATCCCTTCTTTTGGCGGAACTGATGGCCTAAGAAAATCATATCATTCCAGATGTACTTAGCATAGTCCAGGTGGTAGAGACAGACGACCCCACAGAAGAATTGTAGGTGTTCTAGTCTTGGGTGCTCGAGTCCAGTGGTTTTGCCGGTTATGCTGTGAATGATGATGGTGTAGAAGGTTAACCATGGCTGAGGGATGTATTTTCTGTCTACTCTGGAGAGTGAGGTGAGCACTTCATCCTCCTCATCATAACCGAGCAGCTTGAGTGTTTCAACCATGTCTTCAAAAGTTGGGTCATCTTGAAATTTGCCCCTTGGTCCTGACGCTTCTGCTGGAAGTTGTAGAACATTCCGAAGAGTATCAACCTTGAACTGGATCTCTGTGTTGTCTATTGTGACTGTAATGCTCTCGTTGTCATCTCCGATGTCCATGGAATGCCAAAACTGATTAAGATATATTTCTGGAACACTTGCTGTATTAGTCAGTGTTGGACTGATGAAGTGTCTTTTGAGAATTTCCACAATGATTTAGCAAGACTGATGACATTGTAGATTCTCATAATCTACTCGTGAATTTGACTCATTGATTTTGCGTTCATCACCTTCAGGTACCATCTCCTTTCGAGTTACTGATCCTTGAGACATGATTTGCCTAAACATCACAAACACCAACAACAATACAATAGCAATCGTATATATGTGTTAGTGAATGTTATTAGTCACAAGATAATAGCCTAACTTTTATGATACATCACATAGATAGACTAACTCCTGAAACACATTCATGTATAATTCAAGCAAAAACATTTCTAAGCAAATAATTTCTTATTAACTTTTGCACAATCCTGAGTCTGGATAAATTGTGACAAACTTACAAACTTGGAAATTTATACGAACTTGGAAAGTTATATAAACTTGGAAAGTTTTATAAACTCGACAAGTGTATACAAACTTGACAAGTTTGTATAATCTTGACAAGTTACGTAAACTTGACAATTTATACAAACTGCATATAAACTCGATACATCATGCAACGTTGATAAGCCATACAAACTCAGTAAGTCCAACAAACTTGATATGTAACACCTCAACCCGGCAAGGGTTAAGATATCACGATAATGGTTTCATATCAGATCAAACAAAGCATACATCTATAGTAATACAAGAATTTCAAAGGTTATAAATGAAATACTGGAGTTACAATGTTACAAATGAAACTAAAACTAAATATTAAGTCTGTAAATGCAAATCCTTCTGATGGTCTCTACTTCAGAATAACTATTGAAGTCTTCTAAGTCCAAAAGTCTCTTCACTCATACCCAAACCCGTCGTCCTGCTTATAACCTGCCGCACACGAAAAGAAAACGTGCGGCTGAGCTTAAAAAAGCTCAGTGAACAGATACATATACAAAGCAATGATAATGAAACAGAACTGAAATATAGTGCACGGGAAAAGTATCATGAAGTATAAACAAAGAGACAGGAATATAAAAGATGAATAGGATAGTCATCCACCACGAGCCCAGAAACAGATCATATCATATCGTAACCATAATCTTCATAATCATATAGAGGGGAGACCTCTCAGATAATCAGATAATATGAGGGGTGTCCTCATTCTTCAAATGGAGTGATCAGCTCCCAGACAAATATGTGAAAGGCATGTATTGCACACAGTACCAGTCACCAGAACAGAAATCATATCATATATAGTTAAATCCACTAAACAGAACAGATCTAGGATGCATCCATACGCCCCTACCCAATCACATGCAGACCAAATCAAAGGGACGGTGTAACCAAATCACTAGGGCTACACACTAGTCATGTCAGTGGTGCATCACAGACACGGCCATATTACTTTCATGGCTAGGGTCACAAATTTTGGCTCGGGTATCAAACTAAGAGTCAGATATCATATCAGATCAGAGGGTCATATCACAAGTTTCAATATCAGAAGTCAATATCAGAAGGTCAACATCAGAAGGTCAATATCAGAAGGCCAATATCAGAAGGTCAAAATCAAAGTTCCATGGTAACAGTTCATTTAAAAAGGTTTCTAATTAAGAGTCCATTTAAAACTATCTTTTAGATGACGGTTTTCATAAAAATGATCCTTCAGAGTAGTTTTCATAAAATGATCTTTCAAAAGGTTTTTCGTAAAGATAGTCTTTTAAACTAGTTTTTATAAAGTTTAGTAAAATCCCAATTAAAAGAGTATTGTATCATAATTTGCAAACATCATTTTAAAATAGCTTTTCCTCAAATCATTTCCAGGTCAGAATTAAAAAGGTTTCACAGTTTAGGTTCATATCATAGGTCATAACGAAGTGAATCATAGCAAAGGTATCCAATCAGAGGCTAAACAGATCAGAACTTGAAAGAGATCAAAGGAAACCTTACAGAGAAGGTCAGAATATCTGTACCTTATTACGGATGCAAATACGAATCACAGAAATAGAAGCACAGAACAGATCAAGGTCTCCCTTCTTCATACCTAAGGAATAGAAGACGGATTACAAAGGGTTCTAACTCAGATTACTATTTAGTTTACTTCTCCATTTTAAGTACTTTCCATTTTTAGTAACTTTCCAGATTTAGTAAGTTTCCCGTTTTAGTAAGGTTTCAAATTTGGTAGGTTTGCCATTTATGAGTATAGTTACCATTTTAATGTATTAAGTGCTTAAAGTGATTATCATGACATGCTAGAGTTTATTTTGACCATTATATTAGTTTAGGATTTAAAGTGTTTATGTTACAAAGCTTGAGGTCCAAAAAGTAAATTATACCAATACATGTCAAGTTTCTATATTACTAATTCTTCTCACATTACTAAAATAATTCGAATACTCTCACTGTACAACACAACCCAAATTACATCTTTATTATATTTAGATTCAAAACAGTAGGGAGAATTGTCATGCATGCACTTCCTATTTTCTACTCGTATAACATATGTGGAAAACGATTTGAATACCAGATAGCTTATACGATTACCTTCACTCACTCGACACAATAACATGAGTATTTTCAAAACTTTGCCCAACGTACGTAACAAGCCACAACGTAGACTTCACGACACAGACTACACTCGCGACACCTTCTTTATGTTTAATTGATGCGATTAGAAATGGAGAAAAACACGCACGTTTTACCCTTTTTCCCAGCCCCATCTCGACATACAAAATAGCCCACACACACACCCATCACCCTATTTTGTTCTCCAATTCAGTGTATACATTTAACCCCTACAGCCCATATTCAACTTGGTTTTATAGCCAAGTCGACACACCCACAAATGGGACATGCCCGATATCTAAAGAGCATGCACCTACCATCCCAAACCCATCAGCCCTTGTTAGATCTGACATTTATCCACGCACAAACATACTACTAGTCGACCCACACATAACTCTCGCACAAACAAAACAATGAGCACATACAACACAGGTCCACACATACCCGCGACAGATCAACATGGAACCAAGGTCGGACTCAAGAACACGAACGCAAACGCAAAGACCAGATTCATTTTACTAGTTCGAATAGTTACTATGTATGGCCCATCTTCATTATTTTAGACTTATAACCCACTTGTATATTATATTGTATCATATATATCATCAAAAAAAAAAAAAAATTGAGATCATGCACATATATATAAATATAAACGGTTAAACAAGATGAGACTCTTTTATTAGTGAAACAATATCAATTTGGGTGGCATGCGTATCTTTCGTACGTATATTATTTTGTTGAACCGGAACCATCGAATGAAAAACATGTTAGTTGTGTTTATCTATTCCACGAGGCAAGCATGCCTTCTTCTTCTTACAATTTAATTAACCACAGCATCATAGTGATCATATATAAGAATTTATTGGTTGTTTTTACGTGACAAGATTATACGAAAAATGACGAATATCAAACAAGTTTTTGGGATACCTTACGATTAGATTATACGAATGAACGAGAGCAAGAGATGTATCAAACTCCACGAATCAAGCCAGAAACGAACCAAAGTGTCCCGCGATCAAAACCTCTCTTCACTTGGTTATTGTCTTTAATCTTCTTTTCTTGGAGAATAGATGTATGGGTCGGTTGTGTGTTTTGATGATAAGAGTTTATTTTAGTTTTTGGATTGATGAGAATGACAAGGATTTGCTATGCGTGTAAGTATAGGGAGGAAAATAGCAGCAGGACTTGTATGATTATTTGTGTTAGTCATATAGAAGAAAAGAGATAGGGAAACGCTTTATAGTCCAAAAGGTGCAAGGGGAGCGTATCTTTAATTTTGGTAATATAGTAATGTGTAGTTAATTTCATTAAAGGGGGTCGGTTGTGTAGGACATGATAGGCCGAAATTTGTGGAATTTATACCCAATAGAAATCATGCAAATAATTTGCTTAAATCTCCAAACGCGTACAAGGCTAGGAGACTTTTGAGGGAGGATCACAACGTATCTAATATTATGCTAAGGATATATGCGAAAAGTCAATTGGTTCTTATCCTTTCCTAATTACTTCTTGGGCCGAAGATTTTGAAGTGTGGCACATAAATGGGTCGACTAACATAATAGATGCAGGGAGTTTTTATTTTGTATATTTACTTATAGTGTAAGGTTTTTATTTAATTTATTAGATAACATAAGGTCTTAATTACTTAGGTTGAATTCAAATGATGTTACTTATATAATTCTCATAAGTTCTAAAAAAATTTAATTTTGAGGGCATTTTTGTCATTTCGGATTGTATTAATTTTGGGATTTTACATGATAAATCTCAGAAACTCGATAAATTAAAAAAACTCGAGAAATTTCAGAAACTCGAGAAGTTAATGAAACTCGAGAAGTCTCACAAACTCGAGAAGTTTATGAAACTCGAGAATTCTCACAAACTCGACAAGATTCAGAAACTCGAAAAGTTTGAGAAACTCGGCAAGTTCCAGAAACTCGAGAATTTTGAGAAACTCGACAAATTTCAGAAACTCGAGACGTTTGAGAAAATCGACAAGATTCAGAAACTCGAGAAGTTTGAGAAACTTGACAAATTTCAGAAACTCGAGAAGTTTGAAAAACTCGACAAATTTCAGAAACTCGAGAAGTTTGAGAAAATCGAAAAGATTCAGAAACTCGAGAAGTTTGAGAAAATCGACAAGATTCAGAAACTCGAGAAGTTTGAGAAACTCAACAAATTTCAGAAACTTGAGAAGTTTGAGAAAGTCGAGAGTTTCCAGAAACTCGAGAGCTTGAGACTTTTGTCTCCTAACTCGGAGACAAAGTCGAAAGGGTCCATTTATTCAACAAACTTGATAGCATGAACACATAAGCACAAACTTGATAAATATGCACAAAGTCGACAATCATAAGCACAAACTCAACAGATGATTTAAAGCATGCAAATCATTGATAAATCACATTATGTTCAATAGGCATCTCAAACATGTCCAGTACACAGACAGTCATTCAGAAACACATTCATATCATCAGTTTGATCATCACAGTCAAGAACACTCACATGAATCACACAATCTTATTTCAACCTTTTGATTCAAGTTATGAAATTGTAAACGCATTTTCAAGAATCACAAACGAGTATATCTCCTCAGTGATAGCAACAGACACAACATTTAAACGCAATACCACACAAAGTGGACTCCTTAAACCCTATTGCCTTCGAACAGATCAATTAGATGTTATAGAAACTAATTAACCAAGTGCAAACTACTCAAAAACATGTTATGAATCTTTTACACTAACTCAATTAGATCAAATAACACTAAACAAGAAACGCCCAATTCGTTAGTATAAACCCTAATTTGTAAAATCATGAAATTAAGCTATAGAAACACTAAACGAATGATTATAAAGCTTAATAGATTCACTTTAACACTTACAAGTTTAAGATTTAACACTGAATTGAAGGTTCTGATGTTTCTTGAGGTTTTAAGGTTTTGGTGCGTCGTGAGTGGGAGGGAAATAGTTACTGTGTGTTTGTGAGTTTTACTGAGGTCAGACTTTATGTTTTATTGAATAAGTTTTGTCCTTTTGACAGTTCAAGTCCTCTAACTTGTGTCCTAGTTCACATAAGTCCTTAGGTAACATTTTCAGCCCTTTGACTAGAAACCTAGTTCACATATGGTGCTATTGAAACAACTTTCAACAACTTAACACTTTCAGTCCTTTAATTAGAAAACTAGATCACTTGAGGTCCTAAAGACACAACTTTTCCTAACTTGACAATTTCAGTCCTTTATGTTTAAGATCTAGATCCAATATGTTATGTCATTTCTCCCCCTTGAACTAAGACCTATTTGTGACAATTTTTTAAGGCTAGTAGTCCAAGAGATCATAAAAATATTTTTCGATGAAGATTTTGATGAAGATTCGAGATGATAAATGTGCAAAAATTTCTCCCCCTCAAAATATGTTCGTGATTTGAAATTAATGAAATTTGAAATGACTAGAACATATTTTGATTTGGATACACTTTTGCACACTTAAAGTTTTTTTTTTTTTTTTTCTTTTTTTTTTAAATATATATAAAAAATTGGAAAATCTTTTTGTGTTTTTCAATAATTATTTACAAAGATAGTATTGATGTTTGACTCGGTCAATTGTTTTTAAGAAAATTTTCCAAATAATCTGGAGTCAAACATCGCATACCAATCTGGTGAACCAGTTCCACAAATCTTGCATGAGGCAAGGCTTTGGTGAACAAGTCCGCCAATTGGTGTTCAGTACCCACAAAGTATAATTCAACTGTACCCATTTCCCCGTGCTCTTTGATAAAGTGATACCGGAGAGCAATATGCTTTGATTTGGAATGTTGAACCGTGTTTCATGAAATAGCGATGGCACTCTTGGAGTAGCAGTACATTGGAATCTTGTTAAACACGTATCCGTAGTCCATGAGCTGAGATCGCATCCAGATGACTTGAGCGCAGCAGGCAGACATGGCAACGTATTCTGATTCGGTAGATGACAATGACGTACAGTCCTACTTCTTTGACTGCCAAGAGACGAGCTTGTCACCCAAAAATTGTACTCCCCCAGACGTACTTTTCCTCGTGTCTAAGCATCCTGCATGGTCAATGTCTGAAAAAGCAACAAGTTCAAACCCAGAATCCTTCGGATACCAGATCCCCAAATGAATGGTTCCCTTTATGTATCGAAGGATCCTCTTAACAGCAGACAAATGACGTTCAGTTGGTCTTGACTGGTAACGGGAGCATAGATACGTAGCAAATACAACATCCGGCCGGCTAGCGGTGAGATACATGAGAGACCCAATCATACTACGATATTTCGTAGGATCAATGGGTGTGCCATGTAGATCAGCATCTAGCTTTGGGGATGAGGAGGACATGGGGGTATTATATGTGTCACAACTAGTCATACCATGCTTTTTCAATATTTCCTGAGCATATTTGGACTGACTTAAGAATATACCACGGGGTGATTGATGAACTCGCAATCCTAAGAAGAACTTGAGTTCACCCATCATGGACATCTCTAAGTTTTGTTTCATAAGTTTTGCAAAAGCGTTTGAATATTTTTTATGAGTTAAACAAAAAAATGATATCATCTACATAAATTTGAACAATGAGAATATCCTCCCCGTGTTTTTGTATAAATAAAGTCGGGTCAACTGATCCTTTAGTAAAATGATTGGCTAGTAAGAATGCAGACAGTTTGTCGTACCATGCCCTCGGGGCTTGTTTAAGGCCGTAGAGGGCTTTCTTGAGCCTGTAGACGTGGTTCGGATGCTCTGGATCGACGAAGCCCTCTGGTTGTGAAACGTACACCTCTTCCCGGAGTTGTCCATTGAGAAATGCCGTCTTCACGTCCATCTGGTATACTGTGATATTCTTGTGAGCAGCGTACGCCAGGAACAGCCTCAAGACGTGAAACCTGCATTTATGCAGATGGTGAAACCTGCATTTATGCACTCACCATTTGTGAACAGCCTCAAGACGTGCCACTGGTGAAAACGATTCTTCGAAGTCGATTCCTTCTTCCTGACTGAACCCTTTGGCAACCAAGCGGGACTTGTTACGAATAACTGTACCATCCGCATCTAACTTATTTTTCCAGATCCATTTCAAACCGACGACGTAAACCCCATTCGGTCTTTCTACCAATTCCCACACCTCCAACCTCTTGAATTGATCCAATTCCTCTTGCATAGACTCTGTCCAGTTGTCGTAGGTAAGGGCTTCTCGAATGTTTTTGGGTTCGGACTGACAAACGGTGAGTGCATAAATGCAGGTTTCACCGTCTGTATGGAGTCGTTGTCGTGTCATGACAGGGTTTTCTGGGTTGCCAATTACATTCACAAGAGGGTGATCCTTTGTCCATTTGTGTGTTGATGGGTAGTGTTGATAAGTATGGTGCAGATTTGACGGTTCCAAGTTACGTGTGGACGACTCTGCGATATCAGAAATGGTGGGAGCCGGCGCAAATGGATTGAAGAATGCATTGCCATCATAATCTGCTGGTGTGGGTACTTCAAAAGAATGTAGAGGGGGATCTTCAGCTGCAGACGCAGAAGTAGAAGCTGTTTGATCTATTGATGATGATGTGTCTGGTTGAGGTGCATCTTCAGCAACTGCGGTGGTTGTTGTCACTGGTGTATCAAGTACTTGATTATCGATGAGTGGTTGTGCAGTGGAGCTTGTGGATACATCAGGAGCACGACTCATGAGAGAATCATCAAACAATGGAGCAAACATGTCTTCTAGATTTTTGCGGTTTAGAGAGAAGGATGCAGCTGAAGGATTAGGGAAATTGAGACGGTTGGTTTCGGGTCCTAAGCTGTTTTGCTTAGAAGCCATGTCGGTGAGCTCATCAAAATTAGCATGTATAGTCTCCTGAATCTCTCGAGTGCGACAGTTCCAGATTCTCAATCCCTTAGAATTTTCACAATAGCCGACAAAAATCCCTATATCCGCTTTGGCTTTTAATTTCCCAAGGTCATCACAATCATTCATTGGATAGCAGAGAGCTCCAAAGACATGAAAGTAGTTAATGTTTGGTTTTCTGCGGTGAACAATCTCATATGGTGTCTTGGTGTGCCGTTTGGTGATCATGCATCTGTTTTGGGTGTAGCAGGCGGTTGAAATGGCTTCTGCCCAGAGATAATCCGTTAGTTGATCATTGATCAGCATCGTTCTTGCAGCTTCCACTAAAGTTTGGTTTCGTCTTTCGACCACGCCATTCTGTTCGGGGCTGCGTGCAATGGATGTTTGATGTTCAATACCCACTTTCTCATAATACTCCCGAAGAGTCTGATTCTTGAATTCAGTTCCGTTATCTGTTCGAATTTTTCTGACGGTGTTGCGTAACTGAACTTGAATCTTTATGAGAAAGGTGATGATCATTTGAGGAGCTTGATATTTTGTACGAAGGAATTATACCCAAGTCCATCTCGAGAAATCATCAACAATTACCAGTATATACCTCTTCCCATTGATAGTTTGAACACGCATAGGGCCACAAAGATCCATATGAAGAAGTTGAAGAACGTGATTAGTACTGTGCTCGAGTTTAGGAGGAAAGTGAGCACGAGTACTTTTTCCTTGTTCACAAGCAGGACACAGATGATCTTTGGCATATCTGAATCTTGGAAGACCATCGACCAACTTTTTACGAGCGAGCTCGGTCATAGTTTTGAAATTCAGGTGAGACATGTGTTTGTGCCATAGCCATGCTTTGGTGGAATGTGCCTTGGATAGTAAGCAGATCGGAGACGAAGCAGTCATGTCGGAGAAGGAAATAGTATAAAGACTGGTGCCACGTTTTCCTTTCATCAGGTCATTTCCCTGTAGATCTCTAACAAAACATGTTTTCTCCCGAAAAGCCACTTCTAAATCACCATCGCAGAACTGCCCGACGGAGAACAGATTATGACCAAGGCCCTCGACATAGTAGACACGGCTAATTTCGATATTCCCGTTGACATAATCACCATAACCCATGATAGCCGCGAAATGATCATTCCCGAACCTGACAGTGCCTATGAACTTCGCGACGAAGTTTACTAGAAGCTTTAAGTTGCCTGTCATGTGCCGGGAACACCCGCTATCAACAATCCAGAGAACAATTTGAATCACCTGCATCACAAGAAGAGGACACAGATGGAAGGTTGGAACCGGTGGATCCCGTTGGGTTAGTAATACAGGTGTTAAGCATCTTTGGTACCCAAGTAAAACTAGGTTTATATTGTAACCAACGCTGCCACGTCCAACTAGTCTCTGCCTTCTTCCTAGTGTATGCACTTGGTGATCGGTTTGTCCTAGGTGCAGCTATGGTCTTGTCAACTTTGGTCTCAGAAACTACTTGTGGCGGTTTTCCTAAAATGGACTTAGCAGCGGTTATGGGCCTATAGGAAATGCCAGTAGTACGTTTCTGTTTTCGTGACAAAAGGGTTTTAGCAATACATTTCTGATGATTACCAGACAACACACTAGTATGACAAAACACACAGTAAGCATCAATCATAACATCATTACAAACATTCAAAGATTCAGCATTCATTACATCATGTTCAGAATTACACTTTGACAAGTTGGATTCTAAGCTAGACATAACATGCGTTTTATTTGACTCTTGTTTGTCTTGGATCTTCTAACCTTAGGAGGGTTCCCTAATCCTGTGGAAGTTGAAGCTTGCACATTAGTGGTGATTGAAGATGCTGTCTTATGAGTCTCGTCTACTCTGTACATTCCTGGTGCAATCACATTATTTGGTACAAATTTCCCTTTGTCAAGAACTCTGAGTTTCTCTTTCATTTCAATGATGATGTGGTTTTGATCTTGAATTTTTTATTCCAATTTTCTATTTAACCGAACAGTGTCATTTCTATTTTCACAAACTTCAGCAATATCTTTTTCATACTAAAAAATTTGATGTTTTAAAACCTCAATTTCTTTTTCAAGATTTTGAAGTTTTGAAACATGAACGTTTTGAGAAGATAAAGATTCTTTTTGGCTTTGTAGTGCTAACTCAAAGTTAATACTTTGAGTCTGACACCATTGCAACCTTTGGTTAAGTTTGAAAATTTCTTTTGCACATCTGGTTTCCACATCATCATTGATTTGTCTAAGTCTCTCATTTTCTTTTCTCAGATCATCAATCTCAATTCTCATTGTCTCAACTTCAACACAGTGATCATCAACAAGCAATTCATTGCACGACAAATAGATAGCATTCATAATCACAGATATCACATCAGAACTGAGAACATTTGTCAAGAGTCGATCGACATCTTTTTCCAAAGCTTTCTTTTGACCTTTTTGTTTTGCAATTTTGTTATCTTTTGCTCTGAAAATGCTCATCATTGATGTAACTTCTGACTGGAGTTCCTGTTCCCACTGTGTTGCACAAAGTCGCAGGTGTTTGACATGTGGCAAGAGTTGTTTTTGAAAAACTTCTCTCTTTTCTTTCTCATAAGGAGAGAGAAAAGTGGAGATTTTGATTTCAGAATTTCTTTCTATTGCGTCTTCCAATAGTTGGATGTCGTCCATAAATGTTTTAAAATATTTAAGAATGCGACATTCTTTTGGCATTTTTGTATTGACACCTGGATTAGGTAGAGGACCATTGACTTGTGCAACAGTGGTTACTGGACCAACTTCAGATGAAACATTTATTTCGGTTAAAGACCACGTTTGATTAGATCTATCTTTTTGTGGTACAAAAGTTTCACTAATATGAGGTGCTTTCGAATAATCGTATGGTTTGTTATAATGTACACAACTCAACTTAGATCGACTCTCGTCCTCGTGTTCCAGTTCCTCTTCAGTATTATATACAACCACACGTGTGAAAGTATCATCCAACAATAATTCTGCACAGTACAACTTTGGATTTTCCTTGAGTGCTTTGTTTAAAAAATGTGGTTGATCATTTCCAATTGTAAAGCCATATCCTTGGGGATTTGGTTTGACCGTTAATTTTTGAATAGTTGTTACAGATTCACCCGCTTTATAAACAACGTTTTGAAACTCTTTAAGTTTGCCTTCCAATGCCACAATTTCCTCAAGGTATGAATTAACACATTTCTGTGAAACTTGTCTGTGTTCAGAAAAATTTTCTTGACAAGTTGACAATTCTGTTTTGGTTTTAGAAAGTTCAGAATGGAGAATGTCAACCTGTTTTTGAAAATCAAATATTTCTTGTTCCTTTTGTGAAATTATTTCATTTCTGGAAACGGTCAATTCACGAACTTGATGTTCTAAATTCTGTACCTTCACGTATGACTCTTGGAAAGCAGACTCAAAGCTTTTCTCACGTTTTTCTTTGTTTTCAAAATTTGAAAGTTGTTGCTTATAGCACTCAAGATCATTGGTTAACAGTGCAACTTTGGCTTTTAAGTTTCTGTTAATGTCATTGCATTTATCAATCTGAGATTTTTGTGCATTCAATTGTGTTTGGGTGGTCAACAATAAGGTCATAAGCTCTGGATCTGTATCATGCATAAGATCATTTTGTTCAAGATGATCATGATTGTCATCATCAAAAGAATCATCAAACTAAACTACGGGGTTAATTTGATCATAATCAAATGTAACAATGATGTTTATTTGATCATTATCTTGAGATGAGAATGATGAGTCATTTTGAGCAAAATTTTCTTGTGCAGATGAAGATGCAGATGGTGATGCAATTTCATGAATAAGACAATATCCTTCAGATACCTGAGATAAGCCGTCGGTTTCATAGACCGGGCCTGTCTCACTCATATTCATCTCCTGCATGTTTGCCATCAACATTACGGCTGCATTTGCTTCAAGGTCTTCCATTTCATCATCAGAGAATGCATTTGCCATAAAGTTGTGTTCTTTTTCGGTCAAAGTACCACCAGCTTTTTCATCTTTCAATGCCAGAAGAAGAGCCTCCTTATGATAAGCACTGCCCATTGTCCTTGGCTTTGGGCATGCATTTTCCATATGACCATTCCCACCACAATTGTAGCATGTGATTGATGTGTTAGCAATCCCTTTCCCTTTATCTGCAATCTAAGTCCTCCTCTGAGTATTACCCATGCTGTTTCTACCACTTCCTCCTGAACTGAACCTTTGACCACCAGAATTCCCCATATAATTTCCTGAACCAAACCTTCCTGAAGCGCTGTTCTGAATTTCAACCCTTCCATCATTAACCACTTCTTGATTCCTTGTATTTGATGAAGATCTCAAACGATTGTTAGACTTGTTAGAGAATTTGCTAAAGGCACGAGCGATCAATGCAAATCCTTCATTCAAAGAGTTAAAGGCGTCATCTTCATCATTGTCAACGTTGGAGTACATACTATAATTAGTGTTGTCGTATGGGACAAGTTGATTATCAGAGTATTGTGAAGGTGCTTCATAAGGGACAAGTTGGTTTGAAGGTTGTGGTGCATAACCCGAATGAGGTGGTGATGGTTGAAAAAAAATCCTGAATTGGTGGTGCAAAGTGAGACTGAGCCATTAATGCAAGTGAGTTTGAATTAGGTGCTGATGAGAATCCTCCACGTGCCACTCTGTCTTTGTCAACTTCAGATTGGTGTTGTTTTAGGTAATCATACAATAACCCATAAGAAACGTCGTTTATCTTTTTGGCTTGTCGAACAAACGTGACGTACTTTTGCCAATCTGGTCTGAGACATCCCAGAAACTTAGAGTTCACAGCAATCTTTGGTAAGGTGATGTTGTGGTGATCCGGATCATTGATGATGTTGGTGAAACGATGATATTATGATTCTAAAGATTCCTCAGGTTCAATCATAAAATGTGTGTATTCCATATACAACTTAGATTCCAAGTCCTCTTGATTTAGTTATGTGCCTTCCATAAGCAGATGTACCTGCTCCCACATATCCTTGGCTGTCTTTTGGGCATCAATACTCCTGAAGATAGGATTGGGAATCCCTTGGAGTATGTAAGACATGGCTAGCTCGTTGGCCTCTTGTTGAAGAACTTGTTCTGCGGTGAGTTGAGCTAGAGGAATAGGGGTTGTTGTTGCTTCTCGTGGAGGAACTTGATTTGGATCTGCAGGAATAGTTGTAGTAGGAGCTGGATACGGTCCATCAATGATAACCTTCTTCAGATACTTCCCATGAGGTTTCTTTAACTCGATAAATCAGAGAAAACGACTGGACCACTGCACATAGTTTCCTGGTGTTAGCATAGGTGGTGTGTCCAAAGACCCTGCTTCATGTCTCGACTGTTGACTACTAATAGCTTTGCACATCTTGGTAAACCAGTGTGGTTCTCTTGAAGGAGGTTGGTAATTTTGCATTGGTTGTGGAGGGACTTGTTGCTGATGAGGAAATTGATGTTGATGCATGAACATGTGTTTTTGTTGATACTGTGGTTGATATTGTGGTTGATATTGTTGTTGAGGATACTGTTGTGGATATGGTTGTTGTTGACGATACTGTTGTTGTTGTTGATTGTAGAAATAGTTATGGTATGGTGGTTGAGACATCGTAAAGTAACTTGTGGATGTAGGTGTAGGATCTTTAAAGGATAATAACGGTTGTTGTTGAAGATTAGGTTTTTACGTTTGAAGATCTTGAAGAAATTCGAAGGATTTTACTCTAGAAACTCGGAGATTTGAAACTCGGAGGATTTTACACTAGAAACTCGGAAATTCTTAGAAACTCGGTAATCTAAGAAACTCGATAAATTCTGAACAAACTCGATAATCCAAGAAAGTCGACAACCCTTAGAAAGTTGATAACTCTTAAGAAAGTCGATAAACTTGGAGAAAGTCGATAATTCTTAGAAACTCGATAAGTCCTTAGAAAGTTGATAAGTCTGAGAAAGTCGAGAACTGTTAAGAAACTCGACAGGTCTTTAGAAAGTCGATAAGTCTGAGAAAGTCGATAAACTCCAGAAACTCGATAACTTTTCTAGAAAGTCGATAGTTTCTAGAAACTCGACAATCAACGAGAAACTCGATAATTTATCAGAAACTCGATACAATGCACAAACTCGAGAAGATCAGAAAGTCGACAAATTTATCAAACTCGATAAATTTGTCAGAAACTCGATAAGTGAACAGTAACGTCTCGGATGAACAGTAATTTCTCTGATGAACAGTAACTTAGCAAAGTTTCTTTAATTTTCACTTAAATCTAATCTTTAACAACCTAAATTACCCCTAGGCGAATGATACCACTTGATGTTATTCACTTTTATTACACAAGCTACCTAATTAATCCTAGATCTAGAGAGAGAAAGAGAGTGGAAGATTATTAACTATAATAATGAAATGTTTAGCACTCAATCAACCAACCCTCTCCCTTGGATGGGAGGGGGTATTTATAGTTTTTAAAAGGTCTTGGGCTTTTAGCCCTAATAACATAATTAAACATAAATAATAAGACACAGCCCATGGGCCTTCTACACAGGCTGGGCCATAAAACAAACCTAAAGGCCTAAGCAACCTATTACATAAATGATCAATACTTGATAATACAAAACGTGTTCCCAACAGTATTGATCAAGGGGGAGCATATCTTGTACTAATCCTTGTTTTGTAGCATTCATAATCCTTGCATCATATACGTTGGTACCCTAGCAAAGGGGAGTATTGATTAAGGGGGAGCATTATCATACACTAACTATCATTTTTGTAGGTTCATTCATGCATCATAACCTTGGCGAATTAGGGGGAGTATTATCCAAGGGGGAGCTATTAAGTTCTCAAAATCCATGCATCATACATGGTACTCCAAATTAGGGGGAGTAATCACCCAGGGCCATTCATCGCGTTCCGCTATGCATTTCTTCTTTTTGTTTTGACAAAAAGGGGGAGATTAGATTTAGCTCATATATTACAGTTAGTACATGTTTTATGCCTAAATAGATTTCAAAACTTGCATAAAACTAGTTTAATCTATATTTTTAAAAGACTTACACTTTACTTATTCCATTGCTTAAAAATAAATTTTATGTTTTGTCATCAACAAAAAGGGGGAGATTGTTAATACAAATATCGTCCTAAAAACGTTATTTATATTTTACGATCTTTGCTATATTTTGTTAATGACAATTATAAAGTTTATCTTTAGCAAAGCATAAATATAAGTTAAAGTCTTTTACATTTATAGTAACAAGCTTTTAAAAACTCATTTACATGCTACATGATCACTAGAATATACTTAGAACATACATATATACATTTACATGTTTACATTTTTATTCTTAAAATAGAAATATATACATGACATCATTGCATACATCATTTGGATATCTTGAAGATTTAGTAAATATCTTGGAAAGATCTTCAAGCAAATAATTGGATTATGTGAAGATTTGCTGTCAGGTTCCGGCGGAACCAAATAGCATAAAGGACGGACCCCAGAATTTGGGTCCGCCAAATCCGTGGACTATTTGATCAGTTTGCCTATAAATAGCAAGCTGATCATTCATGTTCACTCATCACTCATATAGCATAAACTACATTATACATTCTTTCATACATTACTAACCCATTCATTCATTCATTCATTTCATTTGTAGTGATCTTTCTTTTGTAGCAAAGAGATCAAGCATCACAAGCTTCAACACACTGTTGCAAACTTGTTAGAGTAGTTACTATGTGATTTAGTTGTAGTTCACACATCATTGTTGTACCAAACATTCAGTAGTGATCGGTTGTGTTTTAGTCCTCAGAACACATAGAGTGTTGGGAGTGGTTGTACCCTTGTAAAGAACTCGGTATCTAGCTTAGTACCGGAAAAAGTGTAAGCGACGTTAGGTTGGTTCTACCTCGAACTAGAACTCGGTATCTAGCTTTGTACCGGATAAAGTGTAAGCGACGTGTATAAAGGTTTTCTCCGCCGAGAAGGGAGCTTGTTTCTTAGTGAAGAAAAACTCTCGAGTTAGAGGCTCGAGGAGTGGAGTAGGGCAAGGAAGAGAGTCCCTGTAGACTGAACCACTACAAACATCCGTGTTGTGGTTTGATTGTTTCTTTCCTTACTTACTTTATTCATATTGTTTGATTGTTTACATTAAGTTGAAATCACGTCAAGTATTCAAAGCGAATCAATTTTAAAAACGGTAAAAACTATTCAACCCCCCTTCTAGTTTTCCATAAACTGCATCTAAACCAACTCTCATTCTCCATCATAATCAAACAATTACAACCTATCCTAACTCATCACCATCTCCGAACCTTAAACAAGACTCGTATTAAAACAAATACATCACACGATAAAGTAACTCGATCTCAGAATAGTTCAACGTTGTTTCAATCTTTTAAAGATTTTTTTTTCGTTGAACTTATCTCATCACAGACCAATTGTGAAGTCTAGCTTCTCATTTCATATCCGAATCTAAAAAGAAAGATGTATAACAAGTGTGTTACTCTCTTTCTTTGATTCGTTCAAGACTCGAACTTAATTAATCTCAGATTGTTCCCGTGATTATTCAATGAAAAAAAAATCATACCTTGATGGTTATTATCATGAAAAAATTCATCATTGACCATTTTTGAAGACTAAAGCTTCGTTAATATCCGAAACAAGAAGATAAGGATAATAAAAGTTATGTTATTCCCTTTTTCTTGGTTCGTTCAATAACAAAAAAGAATCACATAATAACCTACCCAAGACCCAAATATGGATCTTGAAGCCGTTTCCTCGTTTCTATGCTCCCAAGGGTTGTGTTTTTCAAAAGGGCTTTAATGGTGGTTAGTTGATTCGATGGGCAGAAATGATGATGAAGATGAGATTATATGAGTGTGTGATGATGACCGATTTTGTTGGGAGAAAAGGTGGGTGGAAGGCGTGTGTGTGAGGGGGCGGATTTTACAAGTGATGTGATTAGGGTTATGGAATGAGACTAATTAGGGTATAAACGGTTATAAGTATGATTGTGTTTGGATCGGACTGGGCCTATGACATTGGATCCGTTTTTGTTGGGATGATATAAAGTGATATTGGATTGGGACTTTATTATTAAAAGGACCGAGCTTATTAATTGGACTATCAAAACATATAATCCGAATTGTATTATTTGGATATAAAATTTTGATAATATTTGGTAAATGAGTGGTATTTTGGTTCTACAATTTTCACGGGGATACATATTTCACGGCTAGAATTGTTATGTTTAACAAAAATGACTACGGGGTTTTTGTAAGGTATTATTGATTTGAAGTTGAAGTGACGTTTCAAGAGTGTACTTATTTATCTTTGAGATAAGTTGACGGTCTCAAGATAACTTGCCTGGGCATTTTTTATAGTGATTAAGACTTGACAATCTAGTTATATTAGGTCCTAATCTAGCTTTAACACAAGATCTAATACCACGTAACAACTAACTAACAATCGTATAAACAATAGATAATAAGAAAGAACGAGTAGAAGAGAATAAGAGAAGGAAGATTTCATTCACACATGATACTAGCAAAGGTTCGGTTACAAGTGAAATAAAACCAACAATAAGAATGAGTGCATATGCCTTCTATTTATATGCATATTTCTAAGGCGACATTTCTAGAAGGAATTAACCAAACCACACGGCTCATGGGCCTTTAATGAGCTGTGTGGATCTTACAAACATAAAGCCCATTCTATTAGCAACCTATTTAATAACAATACATGACCAAGACTTGAAATATATTTAAACGTGTTCCCAACAATCTCCCCCTAAGGCTTGGTCATCTAGGTTGCTCGACGTCATCTTTGTTTCTTTCGGCTTCGACGTCTTTAGAATCTTTGTACTTCGTTCTTGTTGTGATATGATATGGTAATGTCTTGATCTGCCTTCCACCGACTTTTTTTAATCACTTTGTCTTTACGTCTTTTCCACCATGCTCATATGTCTTTTGACTTTTGTTCTTCATATCTCAAGTAGTTCTCACTTCATAAGCTTCAATATTTGACTTGTGAAAGTTTGACATGCTTGATCTTTGACTTTTCTTTAACTTCTTTGAACTTTTGTTATCTCTTAGTCTTGGTGAGAACTTTATCTTCATGATATGAGCATGATGGAAATGGTGGTGGTGGAACTCCCGGTCTCCATGATTACCTGCAGTGTAAACAGTTAGCAATAAATCATCCGGCACTTATAGATTCGGAATTCGAGATCGTCAACAGCATAGTGTGAAGACTTTCTCTAATCCTAGCTAAGGCCGTTCTGAACTGGATGCCCCTGAAAGAGCTGACACAGACACACCGAAGTGTATCAACGGTTCAGTGAGCCGCTAAAGTATACCGACATATCACTCCACGACTGTAGACCATTTGGTACCACCATGAACACTAAGCGTAACCCATAAGGGGTTACCGAAGTGACCTACTGTCAGGGCTGTTTGATCTTGACCCTGGCAGGATTTCCATTCAATCACCGAGAATGTGAATTCTCTCATGAATGTTCTTGGCAGATTGCTAGGATCTGCGTAGGACACTCTTATAATTTACAACTGGTGTTTCTTTTGTTGAACAACCAGTGTAGAAATTCTAAGTGTACCTATGAGATCTTTGATGTATCTCGTGGCTCTAGACTCGATAAAGTGCTTATTGGTTTTAGTCGTCGGAGGCATGGAGCAGATTACCTCCTTTTCAATATCAACACATCTCGAAGTGAGAGGTCGATAGATAATGAAGGGTTCTCCGTGTGAAATGAAACAAGTGTCTTTTGAGAGACACCTGAGTGGCTAGAAGGTTTAGTGCAGTGCGTCACTGGGTCCATGACGGCTTAATCTTCAATACCGGTGTTACCGTAGTAACAACCAGTAGCATATGTATTGAACCCGGTGTCTGCCCTAAGATTGATCAAATGGAGGGCTATTTCTTTTCACCCTTTTCTTTACTTTTCTTTTTCATTCTTCAACCCCTTCTTTCCCCTTTCATTTCTTTACTCCTTTTTTGTAGGTCACTAATATCTCAAACACACACACGTATGACTAATGTAAAAACACGTACAACTACTATATAATAAGCTACGATAAGGAAATAAGTAAATAAGCTAATAAGCTAAAGAGAATAAGATGAGAATAAGAGAGAATGGAAGGCTTTCACTATTCGACTGATTAAGGAACAAGGCTTTCGCCACTTACATGAATAACCAACATGAAAAATGATGCCCCATGCCTTCTATTTATAGGCTTTGTGTTAGGGCAACATATACAAAATAGATTCTAGAAGGTTTAAGACTAAAGTGGGTGGTCCATGGGCTTCTAATGGACCGCACCAATATTGCAAACATAAAGCCCAACTCGTGCAACATTTTAACTAAATGAACAAGACTTGTAAATTTAACAAAATGTGTTCCTAACATTTTTTCATCATACCTAGGACTTTTCTAGTACTAAATTATTGGTATTGTCCTTGGGTAGATCCCTCCGGTTCTGGCGGATCATAGGACGGTTTTTCCTAACCATAGTTACCTTATATCTCCATGACTATCCTATTGTTGCCATAAACCAATCTTTTTGAAAATCTCTCAAAGTGCTTATGATTGTAAAAACATATTTTGTTAACACTTTGAGAGTTTTGTGATTTTCAGAAATACTCCCCCTTAACATGTGCTCATAATTATTTGAGGTAAATTTGAACATGTCGGGTAGAGTTAGCACTTTTTGAATTGATTTATTTTCAAGGAACATGAGCGTTGTGAGACACGTTTACATCACTAGTAAAACTAGATTGAAATTATTACCCGTCCAGATCATACTCAAGGAAAATCTCTCGAAATTGGTACATTCTACTCAGACAATTCCTTTACGAGATACGTTTACATCAGCGGATAAACCGGCTTGAAATTATTACCCATCCCGGACATGTCTTTTCGATTACTGACTTTTGATATTGTCAATTCGAGGGTTTAATTCTGAGTCGAGCTCATACGAGATTTCAACTTTTTATTACCATAATTTAGTCACATCTTTATTCTCCCCCTCAAAAATAGCATATTCATGTTGTTTTTGATAAACTTTTGATTAAAATATGCTTTTTGAGGTTTATGGGAATAATTTCAAGAACTTTTGTATTTTAGAACAAAGATTTTATTTTTCAAGTACTCCCCCTTGACAAGGGAATACTTGTTCTATTGAGCAGAATTTTTGAAAAAACTTAGAAAGTTCTTGGTTAATTCTACTCAATAGTAAGAAGCTTTCGCTCCTTATATGAGGATTGTGACACTGAAGCGTACCATAGGGTCCTTTCATTATAAGTACGGGTTGTGCACTGTGATGTGTGCACAAGCCATAATCAACAATCATATAAGCAAGAATTATTAATCAAAGATTTTAACAAACTCTTACATCATCCCGAACTTCTGAATGTAGTGAAGACTAGATCAGGTCTTTGGAAGTTCCTGATTGGGAATGATGGTCGTCCTCCAACGTAACTCTCTAGCCATCTCATTTGATCTCTATGAAACAACGTTCTCTCGATCTTCAGCACAAACTGACGGATTTCTCTTAGCTGAGCACCCGTCCATCTTCTTGTCTTTTGCAACTCCTGATCTCAAACTCGGATTACCAACCCATCACGAACCTTCTTTAGCGTGTGATCGCAGAACTTATGAATGTCCTTATACGCCATGAAGCAGTTAATCGTCAGATCGCTTTTGTAAACGAACCCAAAGGTTGGTTCCTTCTTCATGGTGTATTGGGCTTCATTGTTGATCTGAGGAAGTGATAGCAGTGGTGCGGTAAGATTCAACTTCCTCTGATAGCTCTCGACCCCAAGCTGCAGATCTTCTACACGTTCTTGTATGATCTTTCTTCTAATAAAGTGGAGTATAGAAGCGCTGAATGCGTATTGAAGATCAGTTGTGAAATGCTGGTCGTGCCTTCTAACTTTGATTTCGGACAAGAAGGTATAGTCATATTTCTTCTCACCCGTTAGACTCACCACAACAAGAATCCTAAGGTCACTTTTCACTGGAGTAGGAGATTTATTGGTGAGTTTACTCTTGTACCAAGTCTTCCTCTTCTCGAACCAATGATAAATACCCAGGCGCGCATCTTGGTCATACTGCACTTTCTTGGAAATGAAGAGTTGAGTAGCAGTTTCCTCGATGGCAGGTTGTGTGTAACTTGCTGCTGGTGTCAAAGTTATTGAGGTTGCATATTTTGGTTGACATTTAATTCCATGCACGAGTAATTCCAGGTCGTTGTTGAAGAAGAACTGGTAAGGGTTGGTGGGCTGATCGGAGACGCGAATCACTAGCAATGGCTTCGTCCAATCAGTGATATATGGTTGATTTGTTCTGGAAGTGCTTCCGACCGTTATCACATCTGGATTAGTCCAACTGAACTCACTGGACATTGCTCTGGCAATGTTTTCAAGATGATACTCGAGCTCAACTGCACTGGATGATCTTTCCTTGAGCAGATTAAATGCATCGTTCTTGATACGATGAAGTTCCCCTTTGGTCATTTTCTTGACTCTTTGGTCACGTTTGAGTCTTTGAGTGAACTCAAACGTGCTATCTTCAATTACTGAATCTTCGTCTATCTGTGTTTGAGCACTTACTAGCTGATCAAACCACTCATTTCGCTGTGTAGTGTCTTCATCTAACCAAGAGACAACATTTGATCTTCTGGAAGTCTTCCTGCTAGATGATGTTGCCTTGGTCTTGGGAGGTGAATGTGGTGGATCATCATATTGTTGAAATTCCATTTCTTCAGTGTGTTCGAACTGATGCTCCATTTCTATAGGGCCAGATCCCGAAGCTTTAAGTGGTGGAGTTGCTGTAGTTGTTGACGGACCGATGGGTTCTTTAAGTTGTGAGCCAGATCCTTCGACACCCTTTTGTTTCTTTGCTTGGGTGTTTGGATCTTGGTCTTCGTCCTCTCTCGGACGTTTACCCTTATCAGCCTCAACTTTACATGACTCCTTTTCCATGTTAGCTTTTATAGCCTCCATGATGGCTATTTCTTCTTGAGTCGGGGAGGAGAGATTTACTAAAGCAGTGAGATGTTGAAGTTGGATTTCTTCAAGAGTTAGTTCCTTCGGCTTTGCTGGTTGGGTTGTGAATAAGAGGAACCGAAGCGACAATGTTTCTGACTTTGTCTTCGAGGTTGGAATCGATATGCTCTTCTATCTGTTGTGATACAACCTTGGGCAAATACTTCTTAACATACACCTTGGTACTGCCCTTGACTTCTTTAAGCAATTGATCTTTAAGATCATCTTCAAGGAATTCATCCATACGCTCTTTGGTTTCTTGCATCTCTTTGACCATATTTGTTAAGCTTTGGACTTGGTCACTCAGCTGGTTTTCTTTCTTTGCACGCACCAGCTTTGCTGCCTTTTTTAACTTTTTGGAAGCATATGAGATGACTCCAACCCGTTTCTGCCTAGGGATCTTCTCAGTTTTCTTGCTTGTCATGACTGTTTTTCCTTTTGCTTCTTTTGTTGCTTCTTTTGTTGCTGCTTCTATAGATGGTGAAGGTGGTGGTGGTGATGAGGGATGTGTTGATGATTCTGGAGGTGTTTGAGCCTTTGGTGGTGAAGCATGCTGAGACTCTAGAGGAGTAAGTGTTGAATGTGGAGGAGTGACTGGTGGCGTTTGAATGTATCTCTCCGCTTCCTTTTCAGCCATCCTTTGTTCTTCCTCCTTCTTCTTTCGTTCTTCCTCCTTCTTCTGTTCTACTTCTAGTACTTCAGCAGCCTTAGTTATCTCATCCTCATCAGTTAATGTCTTATCATCATCCGTTTCTTCCCAATCATAAAAGTTTTCTTCATCTGATAACACCTTTTCACTTTCTTCCCCTTCTTCCATATCGACATCCTTCATTTTCTCTTCTTCTTTCTTTTCCTCGTCATTGCCGGGTTGATTAACCGGATTTGATAGAGGTGGGATGACTTCTTTATCAGACTCAGACCTATCGGGTTGATTAACCGAATCAGGCTGAGGTGGAGTAGTATCTTTAGTAACACCAGACCCTCCGGGTTAATTAACCGGATTAGGGTGAGGTGGTGTTACTTCTTTAACTACCCCAGACCCACCGGGTTGATTAACCAGATCAACATAGGTCTGGGATCCCCCAACATCTCTATTCAGTTGTTCAAGTCTTATTTGCTCTTCAAGTCTTAACTGTGCCCGTCTTTCCTCAGGAGCCTTGAGTGACCTACGACTTTCTTCTAGTGCTATCTTAGTTGCTATATCTTCTCTATAAATTTCTTCATCGGTCTCCGTCTCTGAGTCGGATTCCTCTTCCGCAACAATCCTACCTTCCTCAGGTTCTGGCTTAGGAATTGTAACCGGAACTTTTCTTTTGACGATTTTATGTGCAGAAGGTCTGATCTTCTTAGATGCACTTGAAGCACTTTCAGTCTTGCTGCTTCCCTTTGAACGAGTCTTAGTTGATGCAGACTCATCATCATGCTTGGAAAACCCGACGTGACCATGACTGAAAGCACTATCATAATCTCTGTAAGCTTGAGTTTTCTTAACCTGTTCTGTCAGCAGAGATTCTGGTAGTCTCATCCCTTGCTTATGTGTGCTGCCTTTGGGAATGTAGACTGAACTGATAGTCTTGTCCATTTTATACAGATGCATTTCTCGGTCTTCAGGACGTGGAGAGATGTCTGTGTTGTCGTCAAGTAGAAGGCTGATGAGTAGTTTGGTATACCGAACAAATGGGATTTTGGTTAACAGTTTCTGATAGTGACTTTGGATCTGATAAACAATGTCTTCCCAGATAAGTTGTGCATAGTCAATCTGTTTCTGATTGACCATACCCCAGAAGATTTGAAGATGTGACAAACGGGGTGCTCGTGATCGCTTTCCCTTCCTGAGACAGAACGGATCAGAATGTAATATATGATTCTCTAGGGTTGTGGGATGAACTTGGCGTCAACCTTTGAGATTTTTGTCAATGGTTTGTCCGGTTGTACATCGTAGCCAATCTCTACAAGGAAGTTGAGGACTTCTTCTTCAGTGGGTGTAGGGTAGAATCTATTTGCCGGTTCAGGTGCTTCTGGTAACATCAAGGCTTTGCGAAGGTAGTTTGTATTGAATTTTACTTCTTTACGATCCACCTTGCATGTAAAATATCTTTCTTCCAAGTCCAGCTTGATAGTATTACACATTTGATGAATGTATAATTCAGGAATACTATCTGACCTGTCTAGCAAGCTCCTGCACTTGTGTCACTTTAGTACCTCTATTGCAATTTGACAGGTTGGTTCAGCACACTTGACCTTTTGAAATTCTACCCTTTCTTTGTTGTTGCCAATCTCCGCCTTATAGCCTTGTGGTAAAATGTCAGCCTTTATGAGCATTGGAAGTAGTTGTTGTTGTGGTGTTGCCATTTGAGATATCTGAAACATCATTCAAACACAGATTTGCAGGATACATGAAAGTTAGCAAATAGTTAAACTTGTTGTTTCACATGTGATCCTTTTATTGCTTAGTCTGATTTTACAAGTTTAAACATAGCAATTTGATTTCATGTTATTATTCTAAGAGCAATTTCGACAATTTTCAACTAATGTGAATTCCGATAGTTCAATTACGACAGATATCAAATTATGACAGGTTAGCCAATTTCGACAATTTTACTAATTTCGACAGAACTTGACCAATTTCGATAGAATTTGACCAATTTCGATAGAAATGGCAATTTCAATAGAATTTGACCAATTTCGATAGAACTTGACATTTTCGATAATCTCTTATACAAGAAATTTCGATAACTACTGTAGACGTACATGATTGTTGGTTCTTTATCGAAATTTGGTTTTCCTATTCAATTGAGCCAATTCACAAGTTATTATATGCTCATTAAACCTTGTATATCAAACTAAATCACAGCAGCTAACAATTTCGATAAACCCTGTTCATCAGATTATGGGAATTCATCAAAACTTGCTAAATGTTTGTTTGATCTGTTCCAATAGTTTCACATGATGTTCCTTAGTTATATGTCCAAGTCTTAACACTTTTTAACCACATAATCAAAAGTTAGATCTTATACGCGTTCTTATTAAACCCTAATTATCTAAATCACAACATTTGTGTTTTTGGGTTCAATTCGATGGTTAAAACATGCAATTCGACATATATAAACACTATTCCAGCATCTTAATTGCACTACAACACATTTATACATTTTTCCCCAATTCAACTTATAAACCCTAAAATTTGAACATGCATCAAACGCGTTTCTGGGTTCAATTAAACATACACAACATGTTAATGGACTAATTCTGACAACAACCCACCAATCAATTGCATCTAAATCACTCAGAATAAAAAAATCCGATTTCGTATAAACCCTAGAGTTTTGAAGTTCGATTTTGCAAAATTGAACCGTTGGATCGTTAAATCCTTCGAGACCATTTCTTAAAATCAAACAATAAACACATATTCACTCACAGATTCGCAGATTCTTGTCCAGATTTTTGTTTGATTTTTCGGCCGTTGATTGCGGTGGTTGTAATATTTAATGTGGTGGGTGAAAAGAACTTATGACAGTGGCAGATGCAGTAAATGCGATTTTCACCCCTTTTTGTTAAACTTTTGATCTTTTCAATCTTTTACACATTTAGTCCCTAAACCATGTTGTTTTACAATCAAAGTCCTAACTCACAAGTTTTTAACTCTTAGGCTTAACACGTTTTTGGCACTAACAACTTTAATACTCCCCCTCGACTTATGAGTATCTGAAAATAATTTTAAGATCAAGGAGGGTATTACACAGATGATTTTACCACCATATTATGAAGCAACAATTTTAAAGAAATTATGCAAGTACAAATTTAATGAAAAATTTTAAAAATTTGAATTTCTTTCTCCCCCTCAACACTTGTTCAGAAATAATTGATAATGTGTTGAAATGAACAAAGTGTTGATGAAGATTTGTACTTGCATTTTTTTAAAGAAGATTAAATTGAAAAATCTTTCTGTGTTTTTGTCAAAATATTTACAAACATAGTTTTGATGTTTGACTCGGTTAGTTGTTTTTAATAAAATTTTCCAAGTCGTCTGGTGTCAAACATCTCATACCAATCTGGTGAACTAATTCTACAAATCTTGCATGAGGCAAGGCTTTGGTGAATAAGTCTGCTAGTTGGTATTCTGTACCCACAAAGTAAAGTTCAATTGTACCCTGTTCCACGTGCTCTTTGATGAAGTGATAACGAAGAGCAATATGCTTGGACTTTGAATGCTGAACTGTGTTGCACGAGATAGCAATGGCACTCTTGGAGTCGCAGTACATTGGAATCTTGTTGAAGACGTAACCATAGTCCATCAGTTGTGATCTCATCCAGATGACTTGAGCACAACATGCTGACATGGCCACGTATTCAGATTCAGTTGATGACAGTGATGTACAATCCTGCTTCTTTGACTGCCAAGGTACAAGCTTGTCACCCAAGAATTGCACTCCCCCAGATGTACTTTTCCTTGTGTCTAGGCATCCTGCATGATCAGCGTCTGAAAAAGCAATTAGTTCAAAGCCAGAATCCTTCAGATACCAGATCCCCAAATTAATGGTTCCCTTTATGTATCGAAGGATTCTCTTAACCTCAGAGAGGTGTCTTTCAGTTGGTCTAGACTGATAGCGGGAGCAAAGATATGTGGCAAATACTATATCTGGTCTACTAGCGGTTAGATACATGAGTGACCCTATCATACTACGGTATTTTGTAGGGTCAATTGGAGTCCCATGTAAATCAGCATCCAGTTTAGGAGATGATGCAGACATTGGTATATTATAGGTGTCACAGCTTGTCATGCCATGTTTTTTCAAAATCTCTTGAGCATATTTGGACTGGTTTAAGAAAATGCCACGGGGTGATTGATGAACTTGCAGTCCTAAGAAGAACTTCAGTTCACCCATCATGGACATCTCAAAGTTTTGTTTCATTAATTTAGCAAAAGCATTTGAGTATTTCTTATGGGTTGATCCAAAAATGATATCATCCACATAGATTTGAACAATTAAGATGTCCTCCCCATGTTTTTGTATAAACAATGTTGGGTCAACAGAGCCTTTTGTGAAATGATTAGCAATTAGGAATGCAGATAGTTTATCGTACCATGCCCTCGGGGCTTGCTTAAGGCCATAGAGGGCTTTCTTGAGCCGGTATACGTGATTCGGATGTTCTGGGTCGACGAAGCCTTCTGGTTGTGTGACGTACACCTCTTCACGGAGTTGTCCATTTAAAAATGCCGTCTTCACGTCCATTTGATATATGGTGATATTCTTGTGAGCTGCATAAGCCAGAAACATTCGAACGGCCTCAAGTCTTACCACTAGTCGAAAGATTCCTCAAATTCGATTCCTTCTTCTTGACTGAATCCTTTAGCAACCAACCGAGATTTGTTACGAATAACCGCGCCATCAGCATCTAACTTTTTCTTCCAGATCCATTTCAGTCCGACAACGTATACTCCATCTGGTCTTTCTACCAATTCCCAAACTTCCAGATGCTTGAATTGATCAAGTTCTTCTTGCATTGACTCGATCCTAAGGGCTTCTTTAATTTTTTTCGGTTCTGCTTGACAAACGGTGAGTGCATAAATGCAAGTTTCACTGTCTGTGTGGAGTCTTTTTTGTGTCATGACTGGGTTGTCTGGATTGCCAATTACGTTCACTAAAGGGTGATCCTTAGTCCACTTGTGGGTTGAAGGGTAGTGTTGAAAATTTTGGTGCATATTTGACGGATCCAAATTGCTCGTTGACGACTCTGCAATATCTGAAATGGTGGGAGCCGGAGCAAATGGATTGAAGAAAGCATTGCCATCATAATTTGCGGGTGTGGGTACTTCAGAAGATAGTAGGGGATCATCAGCTGCAGTCGCAGTATTAGAAGCTGTTTGTTCTACTGATGATGATGTTTCTGTTGGAGGTGCATCTTCAGCAACTGTTGTTGTTGTAGTTACTGTTGTATTAGGTGCTTGAATGTTGACGGGTTGTGCAGCGAAACTGGTGGATACTTCAGAAGCACGACTAACGAGAGAATCATCAAATAGCGAAGCAAATAAATCTTTCAAGTCTTTACGATTGAGAGAGAGAGAGGTGCAGCTGATTGATCAGGGAAGTTCAGACGGTTAGAATCGGGTCCTAAGTTGTTTTGCTCAGAAGCCATATCCATAAGTTCATCAAAATGAGCGTGTATGGTCTCTTGAATTTCCCCGGTTCGACGATTCCAGATACGAAATCCTTTCGAATTCTCACAGTATCCAACAAAAATCCCTATATTAGCTTTGGCTTTCAACTTTCCAATGTCATCACGATCATTATTTGGGTAATAGAGAGACCCAAATACATAAAAGTAATTTATATTCGGTTTTCTTCTGTGAAAAATTTCATATGGGGTTTTATTGTGCCTTTTGGTGATCATACAACGGTTTTGGGTGTAGCAGGCAGTGGAGACAGCTTCAGCCCAGAGGTAATCCGGTAATTGAGCATTTATCAACGTCGTTCAAGCGGCTTCCACTAACGTCCGGTTTCGTCTTTCGACCACTCCATTCTGTTCTGGGCTGCGTGCAATTGATGTTTGGTGTTCAATTCCTACTTTCTCAAAATACTCACAAAGAGTGTGGTTTTTAAATTCGGTTCCATTATCAGTTCTGAATTTTCGAACGGTGTTACGGAGCTAAACCTGAATTTTGGTGAGAAAGGTGATGATCATCGAAGGAGCTTGATCTTTGGTGCGAAGAAAGTAGACCCAAGTCCATCTCGAGAAGTCATCTACGATTACCAATATATACCACTTCCCATTGATTATCTGAACACGCATTGGGCCATAAAGATCCATATGGAGAAGTTGGAGTACATGATCTGTACTGTGCTCGATTTTTGTAGGAAAATGAGCACGAGTACTCTTCCCTTGTTCACATACTGAACAAAGGTGATCTTTGGCATGCCGGAATCTTGGAAGACCATCGACTAACTTATGACGAGAAAGCTCAGTCATTGTTTTGAAATTCAAGTGAGACAAACGTTTATGCCATAGCCATGCTTTTGTATAATGAGCCTTGGAGAGCAAGCAAATCGGAGAAGAGGCGGTCATATCTGACAAGGAAATGGTGTAAAGACTTGTTTCGCGTTTTCCTGTCATAAGGTCGTTTCCATGTAGGTCGCGAACAAAGCAGGTTTTCTCCCTAAATGCAACTTCCAAGTCACCATCACAAAACTGCCCTACGGAGAAAAGGTTATGTCCAAGGCCTTCAACGTAGTATACACGGCTGATTTCGATGTTTCCGTTGACATAGTCTCCACAGCCCATTATGGCGGCAAAATGATCATTCCCAAATCTGACAGTTCCTATGAACTTTGAAACAAAGTTTACTAGAAGTTTTAGGTTGCCTGTCATGTGTCGGGAACATCCGCTATCAACAATCCAGAGAACGATTTGAATCACCTGCATCACAAGAAGATGTCACAGATGGAGAGTTGGTAACGGTGGATCCCGTTGGGTTAGTAGCACAGTTTATACGCATTTATGGTAACCAGGTAAAACTAGGATTATGCTGTAGCCAACGCGGCCATGTCCAACTGGATTCTGCTTTCTTCCTAGTGAATTGATGCGTGCGATGTGTCGTTGCGGTTTAGCAGTATTAATGCCTACTCAAGTTTTAAATTTATATTTAGCCGACTTATCAATAACACACACACTTAACGAGCAGTGTACCCGGTCAGTATGAATATAATGGTAGGTAGAGTGTCGATCACTAAGAGTGGAACGTATTATCTAGTTATTCTAATCAGTATTTTAATAAATTAAGTTAGCTATACAACCTATTCTAACGCAAGGGGGTTCAGCCTGAGAGACTGGCACGATTTGGTTGCAATTAAATAATAAACTAAACCAATAGGCACGAATCAGCGAATAGCACACACGTACACAGATAAATACTCGAGACAATAAGAAGATCTGTCCTGATAGATAAGTAGTTTGTCACTTGTTTTATTGCTAGTTTTATATGAAGTGTATAGTTCGATGCAACGCACCGAGATTAAGTCCTTTCTCGTTGGTTCTAATCTTATCGGCGAGTAAACCCTTAATGATTACTTATGACTATCCTATTTATCTTTCTTCCTAATTTTCTACAGACCATAGAATGCATAGGCGATCTAATAAATAGGCGAGGGCAGAGGCATGGCGACCCGATCAACGCTCAGCTAGACACAGAGGTTATCAATGCACTAATAAAAGTCACCAAAGACATCAACATATAAACTTTAATTAATGAGAAAGCAGTTTTAAGGGAGTGCAATCTTTCCGTTGTCACATTACACAAGCCACCAATCTTGATGAATTAAAGTTTACTAACACAATAAAACAAAACTACTTAATGAATTAAACACATGCAGCACCTTCTTACAGCTCTTGTATCTTTGTTTGGGTGTGTCTTGTGCTGCCTATTCGTCTGAATTCGGCCTTAGATTTCTGTACTTCGGTCTTCTGTCGAACTTCGGAACTCTTAATTCGTCTGGTCTTTGGGGTATTTATAGTTTCTGTCTGAGGGTAAGATGCGGCGCATCTAGTAAGTAGATGCGGCGCATTGACTTAACTTCGCGTGGGGTCCAAGATTAATATATTCAGGAATATTCGTACACCGCCAGAAGATGCGGCGTATCTTCATTCTTGGATGCGGCGCATGTCTTTTGTATCTTGGATCGTATCTGGTGAAATCTGGATAGTGATGCGCCGTATGTAATAAGTGAGATGCGGCGCATCTGGAGCAGAATAGTCTTGATCTTGTGCATTTCAGTAGACTCTTAACTTCTTGCATGTTTTGCTCTATAATAAGTCCAAAATCGCCAAGTTTCACCAAATGCTTGTTTTTACCTGAGAATTACAAAAGTAAACGATTAAGTATCAATCCTCATACATAATATAATAAAACAAGTCAAATTAATAGGATAAATGATAGTAATAAAATGTACCTATTTGAGTTCATCAAATATCCCCCCACTTGAACTTTACTTGTCCCCAAGTAAACCTTAGAATTAATCTTATGAAAATGTATCCTAAAAGATATTAGGATTTATTTTTATATTTAAGCATGTATTCATTTTTGTCATAATCACACAACCAAACACTTAACGAATTAGAAGTAAAATAAAATATTCTGATAAAAGCAAATCTAATCGTTTAACTGTCCAGTCGTGACGAATATTCTATCATAAGCTTGGCAAGTATACACATCTCCCCCACTAAAGCCAAGGAATAACAAGTCTAAAGCGGTAAAAAGGGTTTTGAGGCTTAAAGGGTTAATTATTCTCCTTAATCTCTATCGATCTTAAATTCCAGAAAAGGCGACAAAATCACAAATACATGATCGAATCCACGAACACGATACTTGCAATTGCTCAAATCCTTAACTCGAATAGGCTAAAGATAGGTCCAAACTTCACCAATAATAATATATCAAAAAGGGCGACAAAATCATAAATACATAGCCGAATCCACGACTACGATACTTAAGATTGCTCAAATCCCTAATCTCAATAAATCAAAGGTTTGGTTGGATAAAGAATAATACAGGGTATGGATAATATTTGGGATATAAATTGGTGTAAAATGAAAAATAAACAAAACAGATAAATTAAAATCCTAAGTGTGGTTAATCACTATCCCAACCATCCCATGAATAAGACTCATATCATAGAATAACTCACGCTTTAACACTTGAAACACACGCTTTAGGTAGACACGAATTATAATCAACAAGATCTCAATCAAAGAATAAACCTTAGTTGGTGTTCCCATAACTGCCAACTCCCATTCAATCCATAAATATAATATATAACAAATAGTGGTGATATCGACCACTTAATACAAAACTTTACATAAGTTGGTTAAAACAAACATTCAACTCTTCCTTTTTTCTTTTTCTTTTCTATATTTTTTCGATTTTTTTTTTTTTTTTTTTTTTTTTTTTTTTTTTTTTTTTTTTTTGACATCAACATATATGTGTAAAATTTCACCACATCACTATAATGATAATTCTGGATAATTTTTCCATACTTTTCATGACTTCAGAAATAATGGTAATAGTGAAAGTAGTAAACACACGAAAAATAAACTCAAAGATATACAATATTTACTTTCACTCCAATTGCATTGTGCAATTTCCCGACCTAACCATAGATAATGAATTACGCACGCGAACACAGGTAATGTAAGGAAACACACTTTGCCTTAAGCAATTAACCAACCACGGATTTTAATCTACAGGGTAGGCTAAGGTGTAAGGGTGTAACGAAACATTTTAAACAAAGGTTTAAGAAACGAAAGGAATGGCTCTGAGTGTTTTTCTAGGGGTATCTTACTCTAAAAATGAGAGTAACAAAGGTTTATACGGGGGTTAACTAACCAGTGTAGTTAGTTAATAACACATAACATATAAAGGCTTTTTGGGTGTAATCCTAGAAATTTACCAATTTAAACAAGTCATTCCAATTATATAAAATAATACTTATTATGGTGGTCTCGAATAGTATACAAGCCAAGTTCTAATGTTTACAAGTCACCGGCACACTCATAGATTTGTGAATTTTGAAAAATCACAATTTTTGAAAATAACGTCATGTGTGCAGCTATGCAACTTAGACTTTAAACAAAAACATGCTAAAAAATTTTAAATTTTATATATTAAGCACTTTTTAAGCATATTTTGAAAAGTTTAGGACAAGTAAGTGTTAAGTGTTCTAATTCTCCAATCCCCCCACTTAAGTTAAACAACGTCCTCGTTGTTTGTATAAAAGGTTAAAAACTGGAAAATAAAAGAATTAGAACAGAAAAACTCCCCTGAGATTTGCTCGGTATGATCCTCCATTTGTATAAGAGCAAAAATCATCTTTCTTGTGGATGAGAACGTTTAAGCTTCATAATCAATGTATCCACAGGAAATCCAGGAATCTATAATACCACCAAGACTTTAAAACACACCTAAGTTAAGAAAGGTTCAAACTTGCATAATACATTAGTAGTTAGATAAAATAAAACATAAAAATTAAAAATGAAAATCGTCAGGTCAGTCGATGCGCCGTATCTTATGGAAGAAGATACGCCGTATCGATCCTGGAATAATTACGGATCAGAATAAAAGATGCGCCGCATCCTTAACCAGGGATGCGCCGCATTGAAATAAACTGATAAAAAGTTTTAAAGTCGAAAATAAAAAATGCAGAAAAATAAAGATATGACCATTGCAGGAGATGCGTCGCATCTCAGGATTGAGATGCGCCGTATCCTCTGCGGCCTGACTGACTCGACACAAAAACAGAATAATAAAAATTTCTCCGGGTTGTCTCCCGGGCAGCACTTGTCTTTATTCCAGAGTCTTCAAGTTAGACTCACGTTCAGCTCTTTATTTAGTCCTTGTCACGGTCCATCCTTCTTCCTTCATCCGAAAGATGTTCCCGTATAGCTTTGCGACGTTTTCTTCCGTTCGACTTAATCTAGTATAACTCTTGGTCTTCGTCGCCACATATTCTTCATCTGGTCCCAAAGAGTATTTGATGATTTTAAATTTTTCAGAAATAATCATGGGTGGCTCATTATAAGGGATCCCAAGTAGTTGACATTTTCTTTTGGTGAATTCTTCCTCGTCTTTATCAACAAACTTAAAATAAGGATCCTTAATCAAATAGTCATCAAGTTCATCAATTAATGACTCATTGTTATCATCATCTTGAATTGCCTCCCACTCTCTTTCCAATTCCCATTGTAGCCGTCGACTAAGCTTCGTGTAATCATCAAATTGTTCATGCACCCATTCCCAGAAAGTAGTATTTGATGTTCCTTTAAGTCCTTTCAAGTATTCAATTCTACCCTTTTCTTGCAAAGCCTCCGTTTTTTGTGGGCAGTCTTCTATATTATCATACCACTCATAGTCCTCAAAGGTTACATCTTTTCCAACCCGTTTCATCCCAATTATACTTCCCCCATTACAGGTTCCGTCACTCTTATAATCGCAGGTCGGCCAAACACTACTCCCATCCTTGAAAACGAAAGGTGTACAGGTGTGATTAATGTGCTCAAATTCCCATGGTTTATCTCAAACCCATGGTATTTGGTCGTTCCATTCGTAGTACCAGGTGTTTTTGAAATCATCATAAGTCTTGAATCCTGGTAGATCTCCAGTTAGCACATCATCGTCGACTCGAAGGAGGTAGTTAAATTCCTTGAACTGCTTGCACAAGGGTGTCTCATAATCGAACACATCAATATCTATTCTGAATAACTCTTCAATGCCCTCATTGATTGTTGAATCATGAAGTGACGACCCGTAGTCGCTCTCTACTTCTTCGTCTTCACCTCTCATCCAATATACCCATAACGCATCCTTAGTAGCTCGATCCATACTCTTATGGTTATTGAACTTACTAGCCAACCACTCTGAAAAATCAACATTGTTAGGATCATGGTCAATGTCAAAGCAAGCTTTCCCCATCATTTTCCTCCTTATCTCCATGAACTCGTTAAATTGCTCCCTAAAACTCCGTGTCAACCATGAAGTCATAATCCGCTTGACTTCATTCGCAGGGGCAAATTTCGGACTACCATATTTAAGTTCAAGCCAATCATTGAGGGAGAGGTCCATCAATCTTACCAACCTGCCATGAAATAGTAACTCCGCCACAGCATAAATTCTTTCATCGTCCAGATAGTTCTCATTTAATCCCCAGTACTGTTCGGAATAAGGCATGTAAGAGATTTGGGTATTGCCTCCACCACAGCTTTCGTTGCTTGAGTCCATGTATGCAAGATAGAATTTCCCATCATCTTCTTCGATAGTAGTCCAAGTCAATCCTTTGGATTCAATGATAGGCCATAAGAGCAACAATTCATCTCCAGTGTACCTCACAAATACATCATAAGAGAATACCCCTTTGTCAATGTTGCATAAACGCATGAATTCCTTAAAAGCAGCTTCAAGAGGGGTCTCCCAAGAGAATAAATCCGTATCAATCTCGAGTACATTGAAGTTGACATTATCATAAACTTCCATGGATGAGCTCGAAAGCAAGAGCTCCATAGCAAGATATCCGTTCTTCGACATATCTTCCATAGCAAAATCTGTCATCTCAAGTAAAATCATCAGTAGGATTTGTTCGCTATAAAAGAAATTAATGAATTCAGAAACGGATATAAGAATACAAATAGCTGATATCTGCAGACGATGCGCCGTATCCAAAAAGTTGGATACGCCGTATCTTATAATCGTTAAAATTAAATCAGACTTTATTCAGAAAATAGATACGCCGCTTAGAAATTAGAATGCGCCGTATCTGTTTTAATTATCAAAAATCGATATTTATTTAAAATTAAATGCGTCGTATTAACAAAAGTTAATGCGCCGTATTTTCGTTGCGTTTCAAAATATAAGATTTTTGATTCAGAAGATACGCCGTATCGACAGAGATCGATGCGTCGTATCTGTTTAATAATTCGAAAACTGTTTTTAATTAAAATAATAGATACGCCGTATCTGCTAAAGCAGATGCGTCGTATGGCGTTAACGTTTAGAAATTTTTTTTATCAAAAACAGATACGCCGTATCTTGGGGAAAAGATGCGTCGTATCGAATTAATTTAACGCGTTGTATTTTATAAAAATTAAACGCAATACGCCGTATCTGAGAGATCAGATGCGCCGTATCGTTCGATTAAGCTCAGTACAACGATAGCAGAACACAAAAAATACGAAAAATAAAAATAAATAAAAACACAAAGAAAACAAACAAATAACACACAAAACAGAAAATATGCAGAATAATACACTGAATGCAAATTAATCTAATACACAACACAGAATTAGCGGTTAGATAAAAAAAAATTAAAAAGCTAATTAAAATACTAATCAAATTAACAGATAATAACAATTCACTCCCCGGCGGCGGCGCCAAAAACTTGATGCGTGCGATGTGTCGTTGCGGTTTAGCAGTATTAATGCCTACTCAAGTTTTAAATTTATATTTAGCCGACTTATCAATAACACACACACTTAATGAGCAGTGTACCCGGTCAGTATGAATATAATGGTAAGTAGAGTGTCGATCACTAAGAGTGGAACGTATTATCTAGTTATTCTAATCAGTATTTTAATAAATTAAGTTAGCTATACAACCTATTCTAACGCAAGGGGTTTCAGCCTGAGAGACTGGCACGATTTGGTTGCAATTAAATAATAAACTAAACCAATAGGCACGAATCAGCGAATAGCACACACGTACACAGATAAATACTCGAGACAATAAGAAGATCTGTCCTGATAGATAAGTAGTTTGTCACTTGTTTTATTGCTAGTTTTATATGAAGTGTATAGTTCGATGCAACGCACCGAGATTAAGTCCTTTCTCGTTGGTTCTAATCTTATCGGCGAGTAAACCCTTAATGATTACTTATGACTATCCTATTTATCTTTCTTCCTAATTTTCTACAGACCATAGAATGCATAGGCGATCTAATAAATAGGCGAGGGCAGAGGCATGGCGACCCGATCAACGCTCAGCTAGACACAGAGGTTATCAATGCACTAATAAAAGTCACCAAAGACATCAACATATAAACTTTAATTAATGAGAAAGCAGTTTTAAGGGAGTGCAATCTTTCCGTTGTCACATTACACAAGCCACCAATCTTGATGAATTAAAGTTTACTAACACAATAAAACAAAACTACTTAATGAATTAAACACATGCAGCACCTTCTTACAGCTCTTGTATCTTCGTTTGGGTGTGTCTTGTGCTGCCTATTCGTCTGAATTCGGCCTTAGATTTCTGTACTTCGGTCTTCTGTCGAACTTCGAAACTCTTAATTCGTCTGGTCTTTGGGGTATTTATAGTTTCTGTCTGAGGGTAAGATGCGGCGCATCTAGTAAGTAGATGCGGCGCATTGACTTAACTTCGCGTGGGGTCCAAGATTAATATATTCAGGAATATTCGTACACCGCCAGAAGATGCGGCGTATCTTCATTCTTGGATGCGGCGCATGTCTTTTGTATCTTGGATCGTATCTGGTGAAATCTGGATAGTGATGCGCCGTATGTAATAAGTGAGATGCGGCGCATCTGGAGCAGAATAGTCTTGATCTTGTGCATTTCAGTAGACTCTTAACTTCTTGCATGTTTTGCTCCAGAATAAGTCCAAAATCGCCAAGTTTCACCAAATGCTTGTTTTTACCTGAGAATTACAAAAGTAAACGATTAAGTATCAATCCTCATACATAATATAATAAAACAAGTCAAATTAATAGGATAAATGATAGTAATAAAATGTACTTATTTGAGTTCATCATGAATGCACTTGGTGAGTGGATTGTTCTAGGGGCAACTATGGTCTTGTCAACGGTAGTCTTAGAAACTACAGTTGGCGATTTTCCTAAAATTGACTTAGTAGCGGTAGTGAGTCTAGAGGAAACGCCATTTGTATGTTTCTGTGTACGAGACAAAAGGGTTTTTGCAACACATTTTTTATGATTACCAAATAGAATACTAGTACGACAAAACACACAATAAGCATCAACGATAACATCATTCAGAACATTCATAGATTTAGCATTCGTTACATCACATTTAGAATTACACTTTGTAAAGTTGGATTCTACTTTAGACATAACATGCGTCTTATTCAGATTCCTAGTGTGAACTTCTACTTCTTGATTTTTAGGGGAGCCGCTCTTAGGTTTCCAGACACTAGTCTTCTTTTTACTCTTTTTTGGTCTTGGATTTGCTAACCGTAGGAGGGGTGCCTAGTTGTTGAAGCTTGCACATTAGAGGTCTGTGAAGATGCTTTCTTAGGTGTTTCATCTATTTTGTACATGCCTGGTGCAATCACATTCTTATGTACAAATTTCCCATTTTCAAGTACTTTGATTTTTTCTTGCAACTCAATGATGATGTGTTTTTGTTGTTGAATTTTTGAATCTAACTCTCTGTTTAATCGAACAGTGTCATTCCTGTTTTGGCAAACTTGATCAATGTCCTTTTCATATTCAGAAAGTTGATGTTTTAAAAACAGCATTTTCTTTTTCAATATGACTTTTAGAAGCATGACTGTTTTGAAAGGACAATGATTCTTTTTGGTTTTGTAACTGTAACTCAAAGTTAAGACTCTGAGTCTGACACCATTGCAATTTATGGTTGAGTTGGAAAATTTCTTTTGAAAGTTTATTTTCCACATCATCATTGACTTTTCGAAGTCTCTCATTATCTTTTTTCAACTTTGCAATCTCAAGTTTTAACATCTCAGTATCAACGGTATGATCATCAACAAGCATTTCATTACACGACAGATAAATGGAATTCATGATCACAGATATTATATCAGAACATAGAACATTCTCCAAGAGTCGATCTGCTTCATTTTTCAAAGCTTTGTTTTGACATTTTTGTTTTAAGATCTTGTTTTATGTTGCTTCAAAAATGTTCATCATGGATGCAACCTCTGTTTGAAGTTCCTGTTCCCAATGTGTAGCACAAAGTCGCAGGTGTTGAACGTGTGGCAAAAGTTGCTTTTGAAAAACTTCTCTCTTTTCTTTCTCATAGGGAGAAAGAAAAGTAGAGACTTTGATCTCTGAGTTTCGTTCAATTGCATCTTCCAAAAGTTTTATGTCTTCCATGAATGTATTAAAATATCTAAGGACACGACATTGTTTTGTCATTGGGGCAATAGCACCTGGATTTGGTAAAGGTCCATTAACTTGTGCTACTTTGGTCATAGGGACAACTTCAGAAGTTTCATTCTTTTCAATTAAAGACCATGTTTGTTCTGATTTATCTTTTTGAGGTACGAAAGTGTCACTAATATGAGGTACTCTTGAGTAGTCATATGGTTTATTAAAGTGGACATTACTCATTTTAGATCGACTCTCATCCTCTTGTTCCATTTCCTCTTCACGATTATACACAACAACACGCATGAAAGAATCATCAAATAAATGCTCTGCACTGTATAACTTCGGATTTTCCTTGAGTGCTTTATGTAAAAAACTTGGTTTGTCACTCCCAATTGCAAAGCCATATCCTTGGGGATTTGGTTTTACAGTTAATTTCTGAATGGTGGTTACAGATTCACCAGTTTTATACACAACGTTTTGAAATTCTTTAAGTTTGGATTCCAACGCAACAATTTCCTCAAGGTAAGAATCAACTCGTTTCCTTGAAACTTGTTTTTGTTCAAAAAGATCATTTTTACAGGTTGACAACTCTGTTTTTGTTTTGGAAAGTTCAGAGTGTAGAATATCAACATGTTTTTGAAAGTCTAATCTTTCTTGTTATTTTTGAGAAATTAATTCATTTTTGGAAACGGTTAACTCACGTACTTGATGTTCTAAATCTTGTGCTTTCACATATGATTGTTGGAATGAAACCTCAAAGCTTTTCTCCCGTTTTTCTTTATTTTCATAATTTGAAAGTTGAAGTTTGTACCACTGAAGATCCTTGGTTAACAATGCAACTTTTGGTTTTAGATTTCTATTTATTTCTTTGCACTTATCAATTTGGGATTTTTGTGCATCTAATTGTGTTTGGGTGGTCAAAAGTAAGGTCATGAGCTCTGGATCTGGACCATGCAGAAGATCATCTTGTTCAATTTGATCATTGTGATCATCATCATGAGGATCATCAAATGAAACAATGGGGTTAATTTGATTTTATCAAATGTAACTACGGTATTTATTTGGTCATCGAAATGAGAGGATAAAGATGAGTCATTTTGACCAATATTTTCTACAGCAGATGCAGATGCAGAGGGTGATACAATTTCATGAATGAGACATTCAGATTCAGGTACCTGAGACAAGCCATCGGTATCATAAACCGGGCCTGTTTCACCCATATGCATTTCTTGCATGTTAGCCATCAACATTACAGCATCATTTGCCTCCAGATCTTCCATGTCATCGTCCGAGTATGCATTGGCCATAAAGTTGTGCTCCTTCTCAGTCAGAGTGCCACCAGCTTCATCTTTGAGAGCCAGAAGAAGAGCATCTTTGTGATAAACACTGCCTCTGGTTCTTGGCTTGGGGCAAGCATTGGCTAGGTGACCTTTCCCTCCACAATTATAGCATTTGACCATGGTGTTTCCAATCCCAGTATTCCCTGTCTCAACAATTTCTGCCCTCCTCTATGTGTTACCAACGTTGTTCCGACTATTCCCAGCTGAGTTAAACCTCTGTCCACCTAAATTTCCCATATAGCTACCCAAACCATATCTCCCGGAAGCTCTGTTTTGAATTTCAACTCTGCCATCATGAACAACTACCTGATTCCATGTGTTGGATGAAGACCTAAGAAGATTGTTGGATTTGTTTGAAAATTTGCTGAAAGCTTTAGCAATCAAATCAAATCCTTCGTTCAACGAATTGAAGGCATCGTCTTCATCGTTGTTGTCATTTGAGTAGAACATAGAATCGGTGTTGGCATATGAAACCAGTTGATTATCAGCTTGTTGTGGTGATGCTTGGTATGGAACGAGTTGACTTGATGAGGTTTGTGAGGGATAAGGAGTTACGTTGTAGTGCTCACAGTGTATAGCTATCACTTTAAGGAGTTACGTTGTAGTACTCAGTGTCACACGAAGTTGTGGATTGTCCAAGAGGCGAATATGAGTACAAGCAGTAAGTCACAAAGTTGGGATGTTTACTTCTTTTTCAAGATGGTCATCTCGGGTTGTCTCCATCAGTGGTCATTACTATTAGTCCGTGAATTAAAAGGAGGTTTGATCAAAGGTTGATTTAAGAGAAGTGTATTCAGAGTATTTTTTCGACATATTCTTACGGAATTATGCTTCAACAAGTTATGACTTTAATATTGCATCAAGCAAAAGGTAATTCTATGGCATGTACACAACAGTATGATGATTCCGATAATTCGCAACCATCAGGAAGGAGAAGTACATGAAAGAAAAAATTAGTGTTTCGTCTTCTGTGATTGGATTGATTGAGGGAACTGTGCTTAAACTGGAACTGAAGAAGTACCATTAATGTGTACATCGGGGCTTATTACCAACTTGGATGCAAATTTATATGAGTTATGTTGTTATGTTGCTCCCCGAATGACAACCACGATGCTACAGTCTAGTGTCTACTTTCTCCGCTGCGTGTTAGAAGACTAAAGAGATTTGATGAAAGAGAGTTGTCAGTTCAGGAGGGAGCAAATTAAAGAAAGAAAAAGGGCTCACTAGTTAGGAGGGAGTAATAACCTAACTAGACCATTACAGTTGAAGTTCAGAGCTACAAGGATTAGTGCCATCAGTGCCAAAGATCAAATGCCGAGATCGTCGGAAGAGAGAACTTCAAGTCTGCCTCAGTATCTAGACTACAGAGACTCTGCGCTTCAACAACGTCAACATAGTTTATTATTATTGTAATTTACTTTGTTTATAGGTCTCATTGTAACCATTCACGTGTGACGATATCTTGGAGGGAGATTGTTAGCCTCGCTTTTTATAAAGATAACGTCTTACACGTGAATTGGACTAGATACGTAGTTAGTTGTGCCTGCAAGGACTACTATTGTACACGAGGATTTGTTATATTGTAATGAGCCTATAAATACCCCTCATGACTCTCCATGAGGGGTGTGGCTTAGTGATAGGTTTGTTGTATTCATTGTTTCATTATCAATAAAATACCTTTTCCTTTCCACCCTCTCTCTACTCTCTCTCACTAGAACTATGAAGCATATCATCATGTTTAATCAACCTAGACCTCCCGAACCACATAAATCATAAAACTTTTCGGTCCTACACTCACCACCATCACCAACACAAGAATCACAAACTGAGTCTTCTCCGATCAGAAAAGGAAAAGGAAAAGGAAAAGGGAAAAATCCAAGACCAAAGAAAACCGATGCCGTCCATAAACGTTGGGAACCGGAGGAGGAAAAACTTTCGGCCAAAACGTACGTACAAATATCCGAGGATCCAAGACTCGGTATTGACCAAAATTCAAAGTCGTTTTGGATCCAAGACTCGGTATTGACCAAAATCCAAAATTCAAAGTCGTACAAATATCCAAGGATTCTATGCGTTCGACGGCTTCTTCGTCTAGTAGAGAAGCTTTCAAGGAGATGATCCAAGAGGAATTGCGAGTTGAACAAGAGAAAAAAATTGATTATATCGCAACTCAAAATAAATTGGAAGAATTGAAGTTTCTTAGTTTTAGCACCGAGGGGATGACTCCGGAAGATGCGGCGGGTGTCGACGCAATAAAAGCCGATATCTGAGCACGATACTTTGGCACGGCGGCGACCTCAAAGAATCAGTGTGTTTGTCGTATCGTCTTTTATTTTTTTTACGTACTCGTATCTTGTCTTTCTTTTCATGTACTTGTATCGCATCTTTTCTTTTCTTTTCTATTTCTTTCGGGTTTTTTTTTTTTTTTTTTTTTTTTTTTTTTTTTTTTTTTTTTTTATGTACTCGTATTGTGTAGTCATTTTTTTAATGTAATCGTATCGTATTTTTAATATATCGTCTTTGAATTTTAATCTAAAATGTGTTTGTATAAAATAAATAAAATGAAAAAAAATATATGGGACCCAATAACATGTTATTGTTATGTTATGAAGGAGAGGTGTTTTAGTTGTTGGTGTGTTATTGGGGAGGGATGATGTGGCACTGAGGTGGCAATAAAAAGTATGCATTTGGCTAACCATGATACCTAGCACTCTTAGAGTTCTAGGTATCATCACATGTTATTGGTAGTGTTTTCATTGCCAACTCAGCGCCACATCATCACCGACCCAATAACTAAAACACCCCTCCTTTATAACATACAACATGTTATTGGTACCCACATTTTTATTTTATTTTTTCATTTTATACAAACACATTTTAGATTAAAATGCAAGTACGGTATTGTTAGACTTAAAAGTAATGTTATATTCGGGAATTGCATAGTATTTAAGTATAGGGACTAGTTTAGCAAATAGTGGATAGTTAGACCAGAATTTTTGTATAAATACCCCTCCTAGTTAGCTAGGAGGGTTAGGGAATTCATTGTAACATTGAGGGTGTGTGTGGTTTCTCTCCTCCCTCTCTCTAGAAAACACACACACCTTCCCCCATTCTTATCTAATAATACCATGTCTAATCTTTATTTTGAGTTCCCCCGACCTCCTGAACACGTATCTTGATCTTTACAATTGGCATCAGAGCTAACCAGGGGTGAATCGTGGGGTTTTGAGGTGAAAAAGTGATTTTTGGAACAGTACTGTTCATCAGTGTTGGTTAATCGAACGACTTGATCGAACGAGAAAATTTGATCGAACGACCACATTGATCGAACGACTTCTGTGATCGAACGAGCTTCATTGATCGAACGACCAACATTGATCGAACGAGGTTTGTCATCGAAGGAGCATTCATCGAACGAGACAAGGGTAGTCGAGTTAGACTTACTCTTCCAAATTGATCGAACGACATAGTCTAACGACATAGTCGAACGACATAGTCGAACGACATAGTCGAACGACTTAGTCGAACGAGCAGAATGATCGAAGGAGCTAGGGTATGATCGAAGGAGTATTTAGTCGAAGGAGCTTCTGTGCTCGAAGGAACTAGGTTGATCGAACGAAGACTAGGTTGATCGAACGAGCTATCAGTCGAACGAGCAGATTAGTCGAACGAGCTGATTAGTCGAACGAGTTTAAGCTGATCGAACCAAGTGACTAGTCGAACGAACCTAGTCTAGTCGAACGAGTATGCCAAAAAAAAAAAAAAAAAAAAAAAAAAAAAAAAAAAAAAATTAACGATGAGAGACTAAATGGTCCATTTTTATTTTCGGCAAAATTTGGCGTAAAAATTTCTTAAACTCAAATTTTCCTAGCATGTTTAGAATTGAAAATAAGGCATATTTCATTCTCGCACCACATCAAAATCACAAATGATATTACTGGTATACATCCTCAAAACACCACGTATCGCTTAAACGATCCTGATCAAGATTCACTATCAAATGACAATGGCTAAAGTTTGCAATGAAATGTGACTACGGGGATGATTCGTTATTATTTATTTGGGTTTGAAGTAAGGTTTTATGGACGCGTGTACTTATTTCATCTTCTTTCTTTCTACCATCCCGCGAAGATGACTTGTTTGGGCATATATTAATGGTGACGAAGACTTGGATATCTAGTTACTTTTGTGATTCTTTCTCTCTATACTCACAAAGTAGTTAGGATACGTCAAGAGGTTTTGTACTAATACTTTTGTTAAGGGTATAGGGTACACCGTTCTTAGTCACAAGGATCGTACAAGATTAAGTCACAAATCTGGGTGATTTTACTTCATTCTCAAGTTCGTCATGTTGGGTTATCTTCTCATGTGGTTACTACAAAAAGCCTTTGTTTTTGATACAGGAGGTTGATAAAGAGTTAGACATCTTATATGGTATTGTTAGTAGATTGGGTTTATCGACATCTTCTCATAGGCTGATTGGGTTAATGATAAAGTGCTTCCAGTTAATACTTCACGTACACATCATTATGCTGATTCCGATAAATCGTAACCAGCAGGGGAGAGAAATGTGTACATCAAGGACGCACAACAAGTTCACGTGATCGGGCTTAATGATTTATGAAACGATTTGTGTCGGAGATTGATTGATTCTATGTCTTATCTTCCACTCATCTTATTCTACGTACTTCTACCTTATCCACCTTCACCAATTTCGGGCAACAAGATCAAGATGATCAGTGGTTCAACTTGTTACTTTGGTGTTATCATTTCATGTGTACGTAATGGGCTGATTTATCATATGAAAGATAACTGGGATGCATTTGGTGAGAAGAAGATGTTGATACTCTATTCCCCCGAATGGATAATCTTGAAGAAGGTCGAGTCTACAGTCTGTTCTACATTTTCCGCTGCGTGTTAGAAGACTAAAGACGGAATGCATTTAACTATCAAAAGACTTCTTCAGATTCAGGGCAGTAATCAGAAAGGTTGTCAGTTTGGGGGAGAGCACTAATTAGGGGAGAGCACTCAGGGCACCCAGAATTAAACCCCAATTAGATTTGCTCACCATTCTTCTGCAAGTAAAGAAATGAAAGCTGAGAAGATTCTGCAAGCTGAACGAAGTTATGAAGTTTAAAGACCATTCTCTGTGCTTATGGTTTATATTTTACTTGTAGGGAACATTGTAAGCAATTCCCATATAACATCACTTTGGGGAGAGATTGTTAGACTTAAAAGTAATGTTATATTCGGGAATTGCATAGTATTTAAGTACAGGGACTAGTTTAGCAAATAGTGGATAGTTAGACTAGAATCTTTGTATAAATACCCCTCCTAGTTAGCTAGGAGGGTTAGGGAATTCATTGTAACATTGAGGGTGTGTGTGGTTTCTCTCCTCCCTCTCTCTAGAAAACACACACACCTTCCCCCATTCTTATCTAATAATACCATGTCTAATCTTTATTTTGAGTTCCCCCGACCTCCTGAACACGTATCTTGATCTCTACAGGTATATTAAAAAAAAATGATACGATTACAATTAAAAAAAAAAGATACGACAAACACACTAATTTGAGCTCAACCCCGTGCCAAAGTATCGTGCTCAGATATCGTTCTTGATTTGTTCGACACCTTCCGGAGTCATCCCCTCGGTGCTAAAACTAAGAAACTTCAATTCTTCCAATTTCTTTTGAGTTGTGATATAATCAATTTTTTTCTCTTGTTCTACTCGCAACTCCTCTTGGATCATCTCCTTGAAAGCTTCTCTACTAGACGAAGAAGCCGCCGAACGCGTAGAGTCCAATTTTATACTCTTGGAAGGCCTTGGCTTGCCAAGAGGATGTGGGATTGTATCGTCTAGAAATAGCTCGTTCGATTCTTCAAGGTCCTCGAGTCCCCGAACGCGTCTTTTGGGTTTAACGGTTTTGGCACCACGCCATTTGTGGTGGTTTTTCAAGACTTCCCATGCTTCATAGTTGGTAAACGCATACCCCACATTTCTTTGAATATTGTGTAACAACGATTTAGCCACTTCGAATCGTTTTCACCACTCAACCGTTCATTTTCATCGACAACTTCGGCAAAATTGCTACAAGCACCTTGCAACGTGCTCCACTTTCCCGTCATCATATCCTTGGTACGTTCGTGTTTTGCAAGCCGGTTGTATTCATTTGTAACTTGTTTCCAAAATGACTCTAAATTTCGATCAATACCGAGTCTTGGGTCCTCGGATATTTGTACATACGTTTCGGCCAAAAGTTTTTCCTCCTCTAGTTGCCAATGGGTATGCACAAAGTCGGTTTTCTTTGGTCTCGGCTTTTTCCCTTTTCATTTTCCTTTTCCGACCAGAGAAGACTCGGTTTGTGATTCTTGTGTTGGTGATAGTGGTGGTGAGTTTGGTGGTGTGTCGTGTAAACCTAATGTTGGCATGACTTGTGTTGGTTGCGAGGAAATCCCGAGATTCATTTGGTTGAAGTATTGTTGTTTTTGTTGTTGTGCAAAAAAATCCATTTGGTTATAGTGATCTTGGTTCATTTGTGGCCGAAAGTGGGTTGTGGATAATATGGCATCGGGTTTTGCGGGTTGTTCGCGTATGGTGCGAAACCTGACATGTTATGGCTTGGATATTGCGGATATGGTGGCATCAGCATCGGCATCGGGTGTTGGGTTTGTTGGACCGGAAAAGAGCACCCGATGGTGTTGCGGGTGAAGTTGAGCTTGAATTAGGGGACTTGGTTTGAAATATATTCTTAGGTAACCAATCGTTTTTGTTTGGTTGTGACATTTTTGGAAGATAAATGGATATGTATGTGAAAGTTTTGATAAAATTTGAATTGGGTTGAAGGTATGATAAATGTTTAGTTAAAAGTGGGTATTTATTAGGTGAAATAGGGTATTTTGAAAATTATGGCCGTTACATTATTTACTCACTTTTGATTAAAGAAAATAAAAAATAAATAAAAATAACGGATACATTTTCGAATGGCGTAAGCCATTCAAATGGTGGAGGTGCGTTTGGCGAACGAATGGCGAGTTGGGTGGTATGGCGAATGGCGGTGCCATTCGTTTATTTGGTGCGTTTGGCGTGTGATTCGTCCCCATACCGAGCACTCTTAGGTAGATAGAATTGTTCACTATTGATAATTGCAGTGTTGTCTTGAGAATGAAATAGTTGTCAAAGAGAGAGTGATGTTGCTTATAAGTGTAGCCCGAAGACCATAGATACATCATACACGTACAATTTTGGTAATGTTTTTAACTTTTTTCTTATAAGGACAGTTTTGGCTATACACTGCCTACTGGTTAGTGTATAAGAATCATTTATTAACATTTTATTTCAATATATAGGTTGAATTTGAAAATAAAATTTATGATTGCATTAGATACATCAGACACGTACAATTTTGGTATGTTTTTAACTTTTTTCTTATAAGGACAGTTTTGACTATACACCCACTGGGCAGTGTATAAGAATCATTTATTAACATTTTATTTCTATATATAGGTTGAATTTGAAAATAAAATTTATAGGGGTGAGCATTTGGATTCGAATCCCGGTACCGAACTAGAACTGTACCGGTACCGTACCGAAATGGTACCGACTCCCAATACACGGTATGGTACCGGTACCATGAATTGAGCCAAAAAAAAAAAAAAAAAACTTATCCAAACACCTATTTGACCTGTTCCATGTCAAACAATAGTCATGTAAAACATATGAAAAGAAACCAAACGTTCGAAAAACTTATTGTGGCAACTATAGATCCTTCATAAACGCTCCCAAAAATTAAACCCGAACCTATTTTATAAGTTTTTGAACGTTTATATGTTACGAATATATTGGTGATGTATTTATTTAAGTGTTGGTTGCGTTTTGTGTCACGTCGTGGTTTGAAAACACTTGAAAATGCATGTTTTTTCCTATTTTTTTGTTGCATTTTCTTGAAATCCTATTTGGTTTAACAAAAAACGGGAAGAACCGTATAGGTACCGATTTTCCGGTACCGAGTACCGGTACCGGATCCGGTACCCGAATCCCGTCCGGTACGGTACCAGTACCCTCTTTCATGCTCGGGAAAATATCGGTACCACTAATTCGATACGGGTTCGGTACCATTCTGATAACGTGCTCATCCCTATTTATGATTGCATTCATGATTCATGATGGATGTTTTGTGTATAAGGCAAATTGAATCAATTAAGGAAAAATAGGATAAGTAACTATCTTAAATATGAAAATAATAAGTTAATAAATGATTTTTAAACACTGCTCAGTGGGTAGTGTATAGCAAAACCCTTACACAATTATCTGCTAGAAATAGCTTATTCAATATGGTTACATGTATGCATTGGAATAAAATAATTACCTCATCCATACTCATAAAATGTGGTTATAAAGTTTAACTAGATTGCATTTTTTGTAATTTAGTCGAAATAGATTCGAGTTATTTTTTAGTACAGATGAGTGTGGCTGACCCTTTAACACTTTGACTTGCATTGGACGACTTGTAACTGGTTGGATAATTAGACCATCCCTTTTTAACGATCTCCTTGAACTTGAATAAAGAAACCCTAATGTATGACGAGATAGAATTGATCTTTTACTTATTAACGGGTTGGAAGATTAATCTTAATTTGTGACATTTAAGTTATCATTCCATAATAGTTTACACTTTTGTCCCAAGCTTTGAGAATGGCGAGCATCCTCTTTCTGTACATATCATACAAAGGATAAAGGACAAGCAAGCATAGAATCTAGTTTCATTCAATCCTAGATAAACACTAATTGATTTAGTCTCGTATAGTAAACAAAAGACATGTAAACATAGAATCAAGTCAAACAATGATATATATGATTAACAGATTAAAGGTAAAACTTATCTTGATGTTATGATAGGTTTACAATGAAGAAAAAACACTGAAAATTGCACAAATATCCGGCTAGGGTTCGCTTCCAAGTGTTGCACACGAATTATGAAAAATAGACAAAATATACATAGACTTCAGGGTGTGACAACATCAGCTTACAGGGGCGACGGTGTCACCTTGCCATATTCGATTCAGGGTTTTTTTTTTCCACCCACTCGGTCTGACGCCTACATAGCTTGAGGAGTGACAGTGTCATGTTGATGGGGTGGCTGCGTAACGACATGGCTTGTGACTGCGTCTCCACACATTGGTCGGTCACGAATAATCTCAAAAACTTCACTCTTTGGGCACTTTTGTTGACGGTGTCAGCTATGCCAGTCACAACTTCAAACTTTTGTCTTTTCTTCTGAACTTTGTCCAAATGAGCTCAAAACTTGTACGATTCTAGCAAATGCATGATCCTTGACATGGTAACCAAATAGGAAAGTTTTTAGCCATTATAGAGATAAAATGAGATAAAATGCATGAAATCATGAGGTAAATGACCCTTAAAATTGTTAACAAATTGCTCTTCATTGATATTCCTACACTTGGGATTTGTTTAAAATAGACAAAATATACATAGACTTCAGGGTGTGACAACGTCAGCCAGAGGTGACGGCGTCACCTTGCCATATTCGATTTAGGGTTTTTTCCACCCACTCAGTCTGACGTCTACAGAGCTTGAGGAGTGACGGTGTCATGTTGATTGTGTGGCTGCGTAACGACATGGCTTGTGACTATGTCTCCGGTCGGTCACGAATAATCTCAAAAACTTCACTTTTTGGACACTTTTGTTGACGGTGTGAGCTATGCCGTTCACAACTTCAAACTTTTGTCTTTTCTTCCGAACTTCGTCCAAATGAGCTCAAAACTTGGACAATTCTAGCAAATGCATGATCCTTGACCCAGAAACCAAATAGGAAAGTTTTTTTAGCCATAATAGAGATAAAATGAGGTGAAATGCATGAAATCATGAGGTAAATGACCCTTAAAATTGTTAACAAATTGATGCTCATTAATATTCTTACACTTGGGATTTGCTTATCTTCAAACAAATAAACTTATAACTTAGACAAAGTTCATTTTAGGGGGCATTTGACATTGGTATAAAAATAGTTCATGAAAAAAACTCGTTTGACAATACACTTTTGACAGTTTCAAGAACGAAAGTATAAAATTAGAATCTCACACAATACATGTTTGGATACTATCATCTCTCGGGTTTATATAATGATATAACAATATGGAAACATAAATCATTCAACACACCATGTCATAATGCATAAATTATCATAAGCTTGATAAATGATCAAACCTCTACCACTTTGGTGTAATCACCTAGGTATTACTATCAAAGAGTTTTTTTGAGGGTTGTAACGTTTAGGCATAGGTTGAGGAGTAAAGGGTATGGATATAGGAATTTTTACTGGACGAAAGTTTATTGGGTATATATGTAATTCCTCCTTACATTTAAGTAGTTTGTCAAGTCAAAAATCTAAACGAAATAAGAAAACTAAACAATGACTATTTTTAGATTTCTTCACTCTTTCTTGACTAACAATAGCACGATCGCAGTCCCTATATTCTTCTTCATTTTAATTGTTTTTCTTTTCTTTTTTTTTTCTCGATTTTTTTTCTTTCTTTTTTCCCTCTTTTTTGCATAAACTTTTACCATGCCATACGTAATTTGCTATAAAATAAAATACATAACTTGAAACTTTGAAACATAAACAAAGACATGAACATAAATGACCCGAAGTAGAAGGATCAACACTAATTGAGTACCAATCAACATTTAATAATTTGAGGGTAATAATTTTCTTTCTTCCCTCTTTTATTCATAAATATAATATTATAAGGAGTCTCAATCATCCTAAAACTGTATATATGAGCTAAAGTATCAGAAGCTTCGTAATTTTCTAGCCTACAAAAGGTAAAATAAATAATCCAGGATCATCCATGTTTTCAGGTAACTTATTTTGAAGAAACGCGAAACCATTCTTTCCTAACTAAAAACTCTAAACATATTTATCCAAAAGAGCATTATAAATGGGAGCATGAACTAAAACTTCAAGAACCGGGAGGTTTATATCTAAATCTTTAAATTCATCATTAATATTTTTTTTCAAGTTCCTTTATTTGTGTTGTTGGGGTTTCTATTTTTGAATTGACCGACACGGTACATTGTGAGCTTGGAGTGTGTATTTGGTCATTTTGAGTGTTCTTTTTGGATGGAAGATATGATTCGATTTGGTTGACTGAATGAAAGAAGTTAGAAGGTCTTGTTGTTGCTCCTTCTTTTTGAGAACAAGAACTTGGAGACGAAACCGATGAGATGTAGTTGATATTGAGTTTCGGGTACTTGATGGTATCACTAGGGAGTGCACCCATTCTTTTGTCATTGGTGACCTTCATGAGAGCATCAAGTTTATTTATTTAGTCATTGATGATCTTGGTGAAGCACATTATTCATGTAGTACGAGTGTTAAGCCAAACATCCCGTTTTGACCTAAAACTACTTGACCTCATTTAAAATATACACGATTGACACTAAAACTTAACTAAAACTATTTAGAAATCCAAGGTACTGCTACTAAAATATATTTGGGTGAATACAAGCTAATAACAGAGAAGTATGGATGAGATGCTCGTCACCTATCCCCATGAGCACACCGTTCCCGCAAATTGCACTATCTCTTATCCAAAAGCCCCAAGTCCTCTTCAAATCCCTACGTTAAAAACATTACTAAAAACTGTAGGTCCTAATGAATTACTGGGTAAACGGTACTGAATCTAAAATGTAAACTTAAACATGCTAAAATCATGATCGCCGTATAATCACATTCTCATTGAACCCTTTAATAAATGTCCATTATAAAACTGAAACTGAAACTGAACTGAAACAGAGTTCATGTCACTCTAAGGTGAGCTAATAACTGAGCTATATTAATTTGGAACTGTAAGGTGCTTCATGAGTATGATCATTTTTGGAAAACGGTCTTTACGTTCATGCACAGATGCAATCCGGGTTTCCATTACTAATACAAGGTGACATAACTAATTTATATGTACCTATTATTCTACATGTTTAATACAAGCCTATAGGTGCATAAAGCACGATATTTCCACACAAGACTTGGTGCATAAAGCACGATTTCCACAAAAGACTGAGTGCCTAAAGAACTATTATTTCATATAGGATTGAATGCAAAAAGCATGATTTCCGCACAGGAGTGAGTGCATAAAGCAATATTATTTCACGCAGGGCTGAATGCGTAAAGCATGATTTCCACATAGGAACTATTATTTCAAATTAATTATTGGTATTTAATGGTGACAACTATTAGTAACCTGCATGTGAGCATATAAGTTAAGGACATATTTATTGGGACCCATTTGGAACAAAACTAATTTGTCATCTAAAAGAAGAAAAAAAAAAATACAGTACCATATGTGGAATAACTTGCTATACTGTATTGTTGAATAACTTTGGTTATAACTTATTTGTATAATAATGATATCATAAAAGGAATATGTGTATATGCACTTTAAGAAGTGTATATTTATTTGATCTCGAAAGAAATATGAGTGTCATATGTGGTAGTTTATGTAATTACAAGTTTTATGTAACAGAAGGAAGAGTATAAGCAGTCTCGTAGCTAAGTTTTTAACATGACTTGTGCCAAAGGAATTATAATGAAACTTCCTTTTCTTTTAAAGCTCTTTTTAAAAGAATTATTATGACTCTATTATGTATAACAACCAACTGCTCATTTTTTTTAGCTTAGATATATTTTTTGAACAGATTTGATCTTAGATATATGGTATTAATTCCATGAAAAATATATATATGAGAAGTTGATTTCTGAGCACAAACCATTAACCATATGTTGTCTCATTGTTTTGAATGATACTAGATCATTACTTTATGATAAAACAATGGAGTGATCAAAATATGTTGGCTGAAATATTGTAATGATACTAGTTTGTGTAACTAGTACTAATATCGTCATGATATTGGTTTGTGTAACTAGTATTAGTTTCATGACTAAATGTTGAGATTAAATTCATTCTTGAGGAATGAGAATACTCGTGCTCATGAGATAGCAAAACCACAGTTGCGTATTCGTGGTAAAATGCATTGTTTGCATAGTAAAGCCCAATATTTTACGTTGCCGTAGCTAAGACCTTAAACTTGATTTGCGAAAAGTTTAAGGTTAAATGGGTGAGTCGTTTAATCATAATATCTAGTTTGGTACGTAAACTCTTTTTGGACACGTTGTTGTCCCAACCGCATTGTTGGAAGAAACGTGTTCACATAGTAAACAAATGAGTTTTACCCCATTTTTTCCCCAGTGATTAGCTAACGTTAACTTGATTTAGAAAAAAAAAAGAAGAAAAAAAAGAGCTTAAGCGGAAGAATAATTTAAACTGGCTTTGCCTTCGCTAAAGCGATGCGCATAAAAGAATGGTTTTCGTAGGAAAAATCTCTAAAGAGATGAAAGATAATTTTAATACAACAGTTTGGATACATACATTTAAGTTGTTTGGTATAACAATTTCTGGCTGTTTAATGTAGAATTATGTGATGTTTTGTGCGATGTTCAACACAAAATTGTTTGTGTTATTTTCTGCCAAATGTTGTGGAAAATAAGTGCATATTTAAGGTTGTTTGATGCGATGTTGTTTGGCAATATTCAACTAATTTTGTAACATGAGAATAAACAAGTCTTTCGGTTTTGTACCGAATATTGGGAATTTTGGATGTTGCAAAATATTCTATTGTGAACATTGCTGCAAATAATCAAACTACTTGCTATTCTAGAAAGATGAACAATTGTTAAAACTTGTTACAACTCATATTGTTAACAATCGAATGGTTTGCCATTATGTAAGAAATGACTGTGTGTTGAACATAACCTTGTAGGACATTATGAAAATGTCAAGAAAGAACGCACATATAGATTACAATAAATTACGTTGGTTTATGTAACTAACTTGAATGTGTGATTGTCATTTAAAGTGAGTTATTATCCGTTCGCTAAGTTGGACATATTATGAATGTGTAAAATGATTACACATTGATTTTATATGATTATAATCACATAATAAGTCATGATAATCATATGATGATAAGAGATTAAAAGTGATTATATATATAATCATAAGTGGATTGGAATGACATGTTGTAAGTGTAGGAATTATACAAATACCTTGTGGGATCATCCTAAAACATGTGTGGTTTAAGGTGGTGATTTGTTTAAAAGAAGAATGTTAGTAGATGAAGGTATGAGTAATCAGAATGATGCATCTTCTGTCATACGCTTGATTCCTTGGTCTATAGCATGCTAGACATGGAATTTGTTAATTATGATACGGAAAATAATTAACATAAAACATTCAAAAGATGTGTATACACTAGTATGAAACTTGTGTAGTGACAAATTACTAATGGTCTTGATGTCATATTTTTGTGAGAATTATCTTCTAAACAAGATTAATACATTGAAAAGGAGAACCTTTTTACAAAATTCCTGAGATAGATTCCATGTGGGGGATTCGGGCCTAGCTAGAGTTCAAAAGGACACCAACAAAGTTGGAGTTCTTGCCCAGTTGGAATACTCAAGAATTGCTTGGAGCATGGTATATTTAAAGAGTTGAACAAAACTTGAATTTTCACAGGTATATTATGTCGATACGAAAACTACTCTCAACAAAAGTTATTACTATTGACAATGTGAAGTCATAGCATAACATTGCGGATCCGTTTGCGAAATGCTAAATGAGAGAGTTAGTTAGAAAGTCGTGAAGAGGAATGGGACTAAAGCCCTTGAAAAGTTTATATGAAGGAAAACTTAACCCAGCTGACTGGAGATCCTAAGATCTGGGTTCAATAGGACAACTTACTTGTATAAACCGAGGTCACTGTGGGGGAGTAATAAACTCCATGTTCATCTAAAGGAGTTAGTAAACTTCCTAGTCCATTCCTATAACAGTGACAATATGAGGTTAATCATATGGCTTTTTAATGATTAATGGAGAATCACCTACGTGAGAGAGAAGTGGGGTCGATTTGAAGGGAATTTTGGGGGCGCAATTCTTAATAGCTCTTGTAGAACCAGGCTAATGTTCATGACCATAACGAACATAACTATGGGAACCAAAATGTGTCAAGGAGATATTTGTGTGAATATATATTGTCGTCTCCACAAACAGCGGACAGTTTAAAGACATCGAGTTCTACTGGCTGCTAGGAGTCTAAGTATATTTCACAAGGAAAGGTTCAAAGGGTAACACCTACCTATCCTATGCAAATATCAACTGCAAAACTCTATTACAACAACGAGTCGTTGAAATTTGTTTTCCCTTTATCAATTTCATTCATGTGGGGGATTGTTAGATAATTTGGTCAATTAAGGTTTGAATGACAATTTATGGTCATTAAAGATACTAATGGGAATTAAAGAAAAGGTTAATGTTTGGTCAAATAAAAACAGCCGAATTAACTTTGTAATCATGAGCCATTAGTAGGATTAATAAGGTTAATTAATCAGACCATTATCATTCATCTCCTTTCCAATATATATTGAGAGATATCTTCACATATCTGATACAGCGAGAAAACACACCAAGAACACAATTCATTCCTCTCCATTTGTTTAACGTTCATCTTGACCTTGTGTGTCCGGTTTGTAATAGAGGGAAGACACAGTTTTGGTTCGCCTTGATAACCCGTTTGTGATAACGGAGTTATCCGTTGTTGTTGTATCCTGGGAGATAGACGTTCACGATTCTCAAGCACCGTGGAGAGGACGAATTTGTCTTAAGGAAACTGTGAGCATCACAGGCCTCAAAATTTTCATTATTTTTATATTTTGAGTCTCCACAATCCAAAGGTTTACGGTATCGTTCTCTACACTTTATCTTTTCTCGTTATGAACAACATATTTCTTGATTGTCTCTTGTAGCAATACATAATATATACAACAATTTTTACACAGGACTGAGTGCCTAAGCACGATTACTGGACTATATGATAATACACGGCTAACATCCAGTTCGTATACATATTCGTATCTGGCTATTATCCTGTTCGTTTTCCTGTTCATACCTGACTACCATCCTATTTGTATTCCTGTTCATACCTAAATATCGTCCTGTTCATATACCTGATCCTGTTCATATCTAACTATCACCCTGATCATATTCGAACTGAACAAGCGAAATGAGAATGTCAGTCTAGTGCTAAAAAGGGCGAATAGCAATCGGGCTAAATGCATGTCCATACCTGACTATCATCTTCATATACCTATTTATACCTGACTATCATCCTTTTCATATACATATCATACTATATCAGGAGTATTACTTATGTATTAATCATAAGCATATACAACACATAACTATGCTACTAAACATACTATGCTATCTCTTACTCACCTTAAGCTTGGTTTAGGCGTTCCTCTTGCTTTCCATGATCACCTAAACACATAATAATCATACTAATCATTAGAACTCCGTAATTCATTTAATATAATTAAGTTTCGTCTTGAACTACTAAGTTTGGCCTCATTGAAATCTTATGCCAAACACCCCTTTTTCAACTACAAACTAAGCATCGTCATATATCTATTTTCTGAATCTTACTAATTCTTTCATATCAATTCTCGTACATAATTCCCAATAATATGCTTCTAATCAGTTTTTATACATGAGGTCATTATCTAATAGTCATAAAAGTATTATAACATGGCCTTATCATCATAATGGTCATTTATTCTAAAACTCCCAATTCAAACATAATCAATAATCAAGAAAGCTAAGAAATTCTTAACTTACCTTGACGGGCAACTAGTCAAGATACACTTGAAGCCTCCCATGAACCATACAATACCCTAAGAACACTTCTTGATAGGGGTGAGCATCGGGCCGGAACCGACCCATCCCGACCCGAAACCGATAACCTCTAAAACCCAGTCCGTCTCCCGACCCGAATAGTCCCAAAATCATCTCGGTTTTGTTGGTTTTTTGTCGGGAGCAACGGTTTCTTTGTATTTTCTCGGTCGGGCTTGAGCAAAACAGACTCCCGACCCAACCTGAGTCCGAAAAGTTGGAAACCTCAGCCTGAATCCCGACCCGAGTTGAGTTCGGTTTGTGTCGGTCAGGGTCGGTTTGCGTCGGTTGTCGGTCGTCGGTCGGTTTTGCTCACCCCTACTTCTTGATGACCTCCTGTGAATTTTTCTTCCCAATGATGTAACTAAGCCAATTTTCCCCCAAAATAAAAGGATAGACATGTACAAAGACACGTGTGAGATTGAGGGGTTAAATCTCTGTGAATTAAGGTTATAAGCCCATAAGGGTACATCTATAATTTTTCGTCTAATCCTTACTTTTGCAACGTTAGTCCTTGTCGTTAATTATGTTACATCGGAGGTCTTTTTCCAGTTAACTATTTGCATTACACGTCCTTATTTCGTTAGATACTAACTTCAATAACATTATTAAGTTGTATAGGTACTATTAAATTTCTATGACAAAAGCTTCAAATTTTGAGGTATTACAACTCTCCCCCACTTAAACCATGTGTGTCTTCACAAACTGCTCTTGGGATGACTACGATTTCTAAGATTCGTTCTAATTAATCACATATCCCCCACTTAGAAACTTACTTTTGAGATCTATCTTTGACTCTCTAGCTATTAGGTCTAATAAAAAACTGAATTCTGATTTATGTATGTCCTTTACTATTGATGCATCATTCTACCTGCTAACCAATTCTCATGGTATACATACTCGCTAAACATGGCTATTATTCATTTCTACATATTTCATATTATACTCTAAGGTAAATATTGAGCTATGGTTTATGTCTAAGTACCTTTACTAACGACAGATACTTAAATCTCTTTAACCAACGCTCAGATGCCAACTTGAAATGCCCATATGTGAGGACTTTTTGGCTTTCCACTCACACATGACCACCATGACACAATTTTCTCCACCTCCCATACCCAGCCGACCAGTTTTCCGGCATGAGGTATGTTATGAAGCTAATATCGTGTTTACTGTTGTGTTTTGAGAGACAACTAAAGGTAGTTTTTGGGTATATGTTCAAATCTTGATTACAATATAATAACCAGGTTTGATAAAGGAGTTTTAAGGTTATTTATGATTCTTGATTACAATATAATAACCAGGTTTGACAAATGAGTTTTAAGGTAATTTATGATACATGCCATATTTATAATAGAATGCAAAAATCTCATAAAAAAGATGTACGTCAAACTTGTGTGCAATTTCAATTTAAGGTTTTTAACTTAATTCTTTTTTAAATTTAAGGTATCAAACCATTTTGTTGCAATGTTGCAATGTATAAGGAATGGTATAGGATGAACATCAGAAATGGTTTGAAACCTGCAAACATGTATCTATCATATTGACTATAGAAACCATCACATTCTTCTTATTATTATTATCATGCTCTTTACATTTAGGACATGCTAACTTTTAGGAGTCAAATGAGCTAGTAGTATCTAAATATTATAAGTACTTGAGTTTTGATAGTTTAATAATCTATCAAAATACAGTTTGGCAACAAAATGATGACAATGGTACTGAAGATCCCAAAACACTCAGCAAGATCTGGTAGTAGCTAAAAAACATGAAAGACAATCGTAAACTATATAACTTAAACATAGACGACTGAAATTGTTCTTTGTAACGGTAGTATTTTGAAGTTTGCTCATAGTGTTTGCAACTATTATTAACCTATCTATACTACATATAATGTAGGGATGAATCTCTCTCCTCTTAGTCTTAAAATTCAGACTTACAAGAAATAAAGCATGATTTACAACACTTTAATACACCTAATTTTCAGACTTACAAGAAATAAAGCATATTGTACAACAAAAACAAGCGTGGTGTCATTTTAAGACCAAAATTCTATCAAACAACATTAATGCTATTAAATGGTAGTCATTAAAACACCCCCTATATAAAAAATACAAATTATCAAGCATTGTTTACAACTATTTAGAGCACAAAAATAACTAAAAAAGTACTATCCAACACATATAATTAATACACTATTTAATTTACCCTCTCACTAAAATACACATCCATTTTACCGCAATGTACAATCAAATTAAGCTTCCAAAATATTAACCTTCCAAAACATAAATCTAAAATCCAGTAGTCAAAATGAAAAAAAAAAAAGTGAAAGAGACTTGGAAATTACAAAGAAAGAACAATCTCAGTCTTCTCTTTAATACTCATAAATTTGTTTGTTAAAACAAGAGTATAAGAGTAAACCATCATAGATCTTGAAAGTAATAAGAGGACAACAAACAAACAACCTACCCAAGACCTCTTTAATGAGATATTGACGAACATAGTGTGCTTCAGTTGCGGTTGAAATAAAGAAGGTTTATGCTGCGTTTGTGATAAGGAGATGGAAGAAATGTTATTATGATGCTGCTTTTTTGATATGTAGGAAGACGAGCTATTTAGGTGTGTGACTGCCATGGAGATATAAGGGTGGATTTATTTGACGTGTTGTGTTCGTTTGTTAAGGAGTTATAAGGTTGGAAAGATTGAATATGCGTATTTGTTGGGTCATGAAAAACCCAAGAATACTTAAAACATGATTTGGACGCAAATTAACTAAGTGTTAACTTAAACCGAGAACAATTCAAGTAACTGAGAGAACAGCCTCTCAGTGAGTCATCTTCAGGATGCTTAAGGAGAATTCAAATAGAAGGATTCACTACGCAGGAAGGCGGTACTCCCTGAAGTAGCACTTAAGCCAAAGAAGAAGATGATGGTTCAGTGAGTGTTGGACAAGAACTCACTGAACCCCAGTCTCCTCAACAACAATGAAGTAATTATGAATGATAACTGAGAAGCGTGTCCTGAAGAACTAAGTGCCTAAGAAGAAAGGCAGAAATATCTAGGAAGGATTTAAGATAAGATCAAATCTTATCTTGTCAGGAAGAAATCCTTCCTAAGACGGCTTAAAGTCTTGGAGTGTCAGACCAACCACTTCTAAAGACTTAATATGCCATTTCTATTGGTTCTTGAAAATGACAATTACTGTTATAATTGTCAGACATGCTTGCTCAACAACTTGCTCAACAACTTGTAATATTTTAATTACTTTTACTCAGATTACTAGTGTATAAATAGATTGAGAAGGAGAGAAGTTGAGTGTGTTTTGTACAATTAAAGCTTAGACTTTTGCAAAACAACTTCTCTCCTACAAAGAGTAACGTATCCCTGAGATTGCTCAGTGAGGTAGCATTGTTACCACTCAAGCAAAACTTGAGTTTAGATAGGAGACTCCACCATACCTTGTCTATTCAATCCCAAGTGTTTGTTCTGCAAAGCACTTGGGTATAGATTCTTTGATTCATTTCTAATAAGAATTTAAACGTTGAAAATTAACTTGAGTTTTTATATTCACGTTTTATAACTATTAGAATTTATCATAAACATTGTATTAGTCATAAACACAAATAGATTAACTTTCTAGTTAACTCTAAGTGTGTAAAGGGAACAACAAGTGGTATCAGAGCCTCTGGTTTATAAAATCTTTTTAAACTAACCAAGAGTGCTCTAGGTTTTTAAAACCAAGATCCTACTATGGTTGATATCAATGTACCCCAGCTAGTTGACAAAAAGGGTGGCAGCTACTCCGCTGTTGCACCCAGACTTGAAACTGAGAAATTTAGCAAATGGAAGAAGCGTATGATTTTCTGTCTTACCGGTATGGAACCCTACTACATCACCTGTATCAGAGATGGCCCATTTGTCCCTAAGACAGCCGAAGGGCTAAACAAGCCTGAGGCCCAATGGACCATTGATGAGAGGAGGGTGGTCAATCAAGACCAATGCCTGAAAAGCATCCTTATATCATGTCTTCCTGACGATATAATGGAATCAGTCATCAACTGTCTAACAGCCAAAAAAACTTGGGATGACTTGGTAAACAGCTTTGAGGGTCCCTCAGATACCAAGGAAAATAGGGTCATGGACCTTAAACTTGAGTATAATACTTTCAGGGCAAAAGAATCTGAAAGTCTCTCACAGACCTACACCAGATACAAGACTTTGATAAATGAATTATCAAATGATGGTGTTGTACTGTCTAAGCATGAGACAAATGTTGGCTTTGTCAACAGTCTCCCTGAGAAGTGGCTCAACTTCTCACAAGGCCTGAGGAATGCTAACCACATTCAGACCCTTGAGCTCCCTGAAATTTATGGGAAGTTTGTCTATGAAGACAACTTGATCTCAAGGAGATACCCTGACTCAAAAGCTCTTGAGTCCAAAAAGGCCTTAACCTCCACACCCATATCAACTGCTTTCTATTCTAATGGTGTTGTGCAGGATATTCAAGAGGATTCTGAAGAAGAAATTGATGAAAGGACTGGTGAGGAGTACCTGAATGACTTGAACTTGGAATTCCAAGAAAGGGCACTCCTTGCTAGTTCAAGACGTTTCATCAAAAGAAATCAGTCCAACTTTACAAAACCAAAAGCAAATGAGACCACTGAATGCTTTAAATGTGGTAAAAAGGGTCATTTTGCTAGGGACTGTTATTCTAAAACTATCTCAGAACCCTCTTACAAGTTCTCAGGAAACAGTTCCTCAGGAACTAGCAAGTTTCAACCTAAAATGTTTCAGTCCACCCAACAATTTCAAAACAAGGGTCAAAAGGATTTTGAAACAAAATATAGGAAAATCAAAGCTAAACTTGCACTTCTTGAAACTAACCCCATATTGTCTCAGGATGCTCAAACATCTAAACCTATTCAGAAAAAGAACAAGGTATTAGTTGCAGAAGCATATGACTGGGATGAAGAAGAGGTTTCCTCAGATGAGGAAATAAGAGTTAGTGCACTGATGGCATTTTCTGAAGAGGATCAGGTGGCCGTGGGAAAAAGCCATGCTAGGAATGGAGAGTGGGTCAACATCACCATGAAGAAGGTAAATACTTTACTTTCTATGGATGATGATTCTGATTGGCAGTCTTACATGAGTTATATTTGTGTTGATCTAAAGTTTGTTGAGGAACAAATGCTTGACCTGTTTTCAAAATATAACAAAATTGTGTCAGAATTGAATAAATGTAGAGATGAACTGCTTGCATTGAAACAAGCCAAACTAGAATCTATTACTCTACAAATTCAGAACACTGAAATTTTGAAACAAAACCAAGTCCTTCAAACAGAACTTAAGAAAGAAAAAGCTGTCATTGAAAGCTGGACCAAAAAGAACCCTAAGGTCTTTGATTCTGTGGGCTTAATTCCTAAGATAGCTATAGGAATTGACCACCTCACTGAAACCTCCAGTGAGAGTCCCAGTGAAATGACCTTTGTTCCAGCTGGCATATCCTTTGAGCAAGAGTGGAACCCAAGTCAAATGACTGGATTGTCAGGGACAACCCAGTCAGTAAGTTGCCAAACTTTGAGACTGGAAACATCTTGCTTCCTGAAAGTCAGGCTCTGAAAGGTATGCTTGGACTCTTTGACCAACTCAGTATTTCTGATCCAATCAGTGAGCCTGAATCTGAATCAACTCCTCCACTCCCTCCACTAAATACCCTTCAGGGTGCTGCACCAAGCTCAGACCTCCCACCATTGGTCTACTCCCCACACTCTCCAAAGGAGAGATCAGGAAAAGGTAGAATCCTCCTGAGAAGACCACCCCTTGAAGTCTCAGTAAATACTGATGACTCATCAACTTCAGTCCCTTCTGAAGTTGCAACTCAAAGTCCTGATCCAAGAATTGATCAGTTGACTGAAATGGTCAGGAAGCTAAGTGAGAAGATTGTATCTTCTGAAAAACCTTCACATTTAAAGAAGGAACAAAAACTAGCCTCCTCAAAGACCAAACCCAAACCAACCAAACCCCTGAAAAAGTGTGAACTGTGCAACTATACAAATCATCTCATTGATGACTACTATAGAGTCCTTTACTGCATGATTTGCAAAAAGGATGATCACAGGACCTCTGATCATAAAAAAATGCTCAGTCATGTCAAACTTTTCAGGACTTAAGGCTCAGTGCCTGAACTATCCTTCTGATTCTAAGCAGAAACAGAAGCAAAAGGCCAAGCCTTTTCCACCTTGCCCATTGTGTGGATTCAATGACCATCATCCTGAGGATTGTCAAAATGACAAACACTGTGAATCTAGTGGAAGTACCACTCAGAAATCCTCACGAAAAGAGAGAGTCATTCAGTCTAAAAGAGGAATAAATAAACAATCCTCTCAGACTACTGAGGCTACCCCTGCAACTAAATGCAAAACATGTGGTAGCTCAGTCCACTCAACCACTGACCATGAATCAATTAATACTTTCATAAAGACCTACAAAACAAAACCCTCCATGAAATGGAGTCCTAGAAAGAACTGACCAAGTTTACTATTTGTGCAGAAGTATGCCAGGGATCCTATTTGGCATCTAGACAGTGGATGTTCAAGGTGCATGACTGGTGTTAAGGAGTGTCTGCACAAATATGTGAAAGAACCAGGACCCAAAGTGATATTTGCAGATAATTCAAAATGTCTCACTGAGGGTTATGGTTCAGTAAACTGCAATGGTACTGTCTTTACTAGGATAGCTTATGTAAATGGTCTTAAGTACAATCTGATCAGTGTCAGTCAACTATGTGATGCAAAATACATAGTTCAGTTTGATGATAAACAAGGAACCATCTTCAATGCAAATAAGGAAATTGTCCTCATTGCACCAAGAAGACAAGATGTTTATGTACTAGACATGTCTAGTCTAACTCAGGATGGAACTTGTCTCTTTGCTAAGGCCACTGATACACTCAACTGGCTTTGGCATAAGAGACTCACCCACCTGAACTTTGAAAACATAAACAATCTTGTAAAACAAAACAAGGTCCTTGGCTTACCATCACTTGTGTTTTCAAAGGATAAACCATGCTCAGCTTGTGAAAAAGGTAAACATCACAGAGAATCCTTTAAAACCAAAACCAACCTTTCCATCAGGATTTGCCTACATCTTCTCCATATGGATCTATTTGGACCTATCAGTCTAAGGTCTACTAACCATGAGAAGTATACTCTGGTCATAGTGGATGAATACTCTAGATACACCTGGGTATTCTTCCTGATCAAAAAGAGTCAGGCAGCTGAAACAATCATGTCCTTTGTCAGGAACATTGAAAATCAAAATGACATTAAGGTCAAACAGATTAGAACTGACAATGGGACTGAGTTCAAAAATTATGAACTTGAATGTTTCTGTGATGAGAAAGGTATTTCCCAAAACTTTTCCTCTCCATACACACCTGAACAAAATGGTGTTGCTGAAAGGAAAAATAGAACACTCATTGAAGCTGCTAGGACAATGCTATGTGGATCAGTCCTTTCCAACCATTTTTGGACTGATGCAGTCAAAACTGCCTGTTATACACAAAACAGATCAATCATTGTCAAGAGACATGGGAAAACCCCATATGATTTATTCAAAGGAAGGATCCCTGACATCAGCTACTTTCATGTCTTTGGGTGTCCTGTGTTTATTCATAATCACAAGGATCACTTAGGGAAATTTGATGCAAAAGCTGATGATGGATACTTCCTGGGATACTCACTTGTCTCAAAAGCCTTCAAAGTGTTCAACATAAGGAGACAGCAGACTGAGGAAACATTTCATGTTACCTTTGATGAGAGCACTGATGCAATCAGGTTCTCAACTGCCTCAGTAGAAGAGATAGGAATTGATAATTCTTCAAGATATCCTCCTGATGAATATCTTTCTGAAAACAATCCTTCTACTCAGTATCAAGATGATGCTAATCTCTCCTATTACATAATCCCTCACAACCTACCTAACCCAACCATCACTGAGTTTGTTGAGGCACATGCACACACTGATGATATCAATCAGTCTGTTCAAAATACTCAAGAACCAAACTATCTCAGTGAGCTGGTAGACACTCAAGATCCAATCAATGATCATGTGTCTACTCCAGAACCAACCCCTCTACCCAATCAGGCCTCCACAAGTTCAAATCAGTATCCAGGACCTCAAGAAAGTTGAACTAGGTCTCAGGAAATTGAACTTGTCAATATTATTGGAGAGCCTACTGAAGGCATGCTCACCAGGAGCATGGCTGCTAGTCTAAGAGCAGCCTCATCCAATGAATGCCTATTTGTGGACTTCATTTCCACAATTGAACCCAAAAGTGTTAAAGAAGCACTTACACATCCAAGTTGGGTTCAGGCCATGCATGATGAACTGGAACAATTTGACAGAAACAAGGTAATGACCTTGGTCAAATGTCCTGAGAATGTCTCAGTCATTGGCATGAAATGGGTATTCAAAAACAAAACTGATGAAAATGGCATAGTCATTAAAAACAAAGCCAGACTTGTAGCCAAAGACTATAATCAACAAGAAGGCATTGACTATGAGGAAACATTTGCACCAGTAGCAAGGATGGAAGCCATCAGGATCTTCCTTGCTTTTGCTACATACATGAACTTCAAGGTGTACCAAATGGATGTTAAAAGTGTATTCTTAAATGGTTCACTGAAAGAAGAAGTTTATGTTCAGCAACCTCCTGGATTTGAAAGCCATGAGTCTCGTGATCATGTCTGTAAGCTTAACAAAGCCCTTTATGGACTGAAGCAAGCTCCCAGCGCATGGTATGAGACTCTCTCAGCCTTCTTAATCCAAAACAAATTTGTTAGAGGCAAGATAGACAACACATTGTTTATCTATAAGACAAATAATGATGTCATACTAGTACAAGTGTATGTTGATGACATCATCTTTGGCTCAACAAGTTTCAAACTTTGCAAACAATTTGAAAAACTAATGGCAAAGAAGTTTGAAATGAGCATGATGGGAGAACTGACATACTTCCTTGGTCTACAGATCAAGCAGACTGATAGAGGAACCACTATCAGTCAAGAGAAGTATGTAAAGAATCTACTGAAGAAGTATGATCTCAGTGACTGTGCCTCAGTCAAAACTCCCATGGTCCCCCCAAACAACCTTGGTCCTGATCTAACTGGTAAACCAGTAAATCAAACTCTCTTTAGAGGAATGATAGGATCACTGATGTATCTACTTGCATCAAGGCCTGATATCCAATTCTCAGTATGTCTATGTGCCAGATATCAATCTGACCTAAGAGAATCACACATCACTGCTGTGAAAAGGATATTCAGGTACCTGAAGGGCACTCCTAACCTTGGATTATACTATCCAAAGTGCTCAGGACTTGATCTCAAAGGATACTTAGACTCTGACTATGCTGGATGCAACATGGACAGAAAAAGCACCTCAGGCTCTCGCCAAATACTTGGTGGGAAATTAGTCTGTTGGAATGCCAAGAAGCAACAATCAGTTGCCTTGTCCTCAGCTGAGGCTGAATATGTTGCAGCAGCTAGTTGTTGTGCAAATGTACTCTAGATGAAAAGTCAACTCAGTGACTATGGAATTCAGTACAAGATGGTACCCATCTTTTATGATAACACAAGTGCAATTGCAATCTCAAACAACCCTGTTCTTCATCAGAGAACAAAACACATTGATATCAGATATCACTTTATCAGGGACCATGTCATGAATGGTGACATTGAATTACACTTCATCCCTACTGAATATCAGTTAGCTGATATCTTCACCAAACCTTTGGATGAACCAACTTTCACAAGGTTGAAAGCTGAATTAGGAATGTTGGATATAGAGAATCAGTCCACTGATTGAATCCTTCCAACTGAATTGTAAATTCTTAAGACCTCAGGTCCCTGACTCAATGTGTACATCAGTGAAAACATATCACTGAATCCTAAACCTCAGGAACTAAACCCAAGTTCCTGAAATCGTTAGGGTTCAGGAACTAAACCCAAGTTCCTGAATCCTTGTAGCTTAGGAATCATTCCATATTCCTGAATCATCAGTGACTAATCCCAAGTCCCTGAAAAACCATCACTGAATGAATAGTCATTCAGAGCCCTGAAAGGAGACATTAAATACTGACTTAAATGCTCTAAGTATCTAGTTAGTAAATGTCCGAGGTTGGTAACTGAACTCATATTTAATTCAAGAACATTTGTTCTTTTTGCCTTTCTGGCTTCCACCTCTGGGCCACCACATTCCCACTTGGCATTAAATGCCTCTCCAATCACATTACAAATATGTGATGACTCATCTCTGCAAATGACACTTTTGCAGAACTGCTCAACTGTTCACTTCGACTGTTGCGCCAAACCAGGAAAGTGGAGTGTTGGCATTAAATGCGGATCCCAAAACATATTATTCAAAACAATTTCCAATAATTTTTTTTGAATATATTATGATCGCTCAAATGTCTAAAACACCCTCATCTCCACTTCCCTATAAATAACCCAACCAAAAGAAACACACACACGTTTTTATAGAACTTAAGCAAAACTCTGCCATTTTAATTCTCAAAAACAAATTGTGTGTATTCTTAAGCTTTAGAAACCCAGAAACCTTAGTCAAATCCAGACTTACCCACAAATGGCTTCTTCTAATGCTATAGCATACGCCCCCAATGTGGAATTCCTCACTGGGGATGTTGACCTAACAAAAAACAATGTGGTAGGAAATTTCTCTTATCCACAAAACTACCCAGCCTACAAGAACGTTATGAAATTTCTTCGTAATTGTTTTCTTGCAAAGGCTTTCACCCACACCCCCTCAGTCATCTACCATGACTATTTGAGGGAATTCTGGTGCACGGCTGTGGATACCAGCCCCAAAGACACCAAAGAGTCAATCATCACCTTCACGGTGATGAATGGGAGCAGAACCCTCTCCTTTGACTACTCAACCTTCATCAAAGCCACAGGCCTTGACTTTGCTGAAACGTTTGCACCCAACCCTACTGATCAGGACATAAAGAATGAACTAAACTTTCTAGCACCCCATGACCCCTGACGTCCTACAACGTCTGCGGGAGGCTTATTGGAGAAGGCTCCAGTAGTCAAAACGTGGTTCCATCCTATCTGGAGGATACTGTTGACATTTGTCATTCAGGTCCTGGGTGGAAATAAATCCTCTACGGAACAATTGAACTCATCACAACAATTGATGCTGTTCAGTCTCCTTGAGGGTACAAAAATTGACATCGGAGGAATAATCTTCCGAGACCTTGTTGCTAAGCTCTCAGGAAAACATAGGCAAAGGCATATGTCCTACCCTAGATTTGTTTCCTGTGTGCTTCAGGACCTACTTGGTTCTGACTACGTGAGGCCTGATGCAGAAGGTACGAAGCCTGACGTCCTGCACAAGTCAAACTTCACTAGTAGCATCAGTGAGGTTACACATATTGCCCTGACTGAATACATGCAATCAGTCATTCAGGGTAATGACGCTATCTCTCCAGTTCCTTCACCGACCAAAAAGGTGAAGAAGACAAAGAAGGGTCAGTCCAGCCAGGTGGTTAGACCCAAGCCACTCGCCACTGAGACTGATCCTCAAAACCATCTCGACCTTAAACAAAGGCCAACGGAGGTCACTGAGCAATCATCCTCAGTGACCTCGGGCACACCCCTTCCACATGGTTCAACTGACATAAACAAGTCAGAGGGATCAGGAAGCATTCCCCCCTCACATCCCGATGAAGGAACTGTCAAAAAACAATCAGTTCCCAAGGGAGGAAAGGGTTCTAAATCCTCGGTAAGGCAGCACTACCTTACTGAGAAGGGGACCCACAAACATTCACATCCCGTTAACGTTCCTGAGCAATCACCCTCAGGATCTCAGGGAGAAAAGGACCCTAAATCCCCTGAAGGACAGCACAATCCTGATGGGAAGGGGGTCCACCAACTTTCACAATCAGTACCTAGTGATACCACTGGAAAACACCCATCAGTGGTTGAAGGTGCTAAGGGGGACAAAGACTCAGAGGGAAAGAAACAACCCGCTAATACGGAATCCATAAACCCCTCAGGCGGTCCAATCCTCTCAGGACCTGCCCCCAAAAGCCAGGCTGGTGTTACCCCAGTTATTATGGCTAGTCAGGCTGAGCAAACCCACTCAGTTATTATGACAACGGGGCCAGGACCTGACCAAACCAAAGGTGAGTCTTTTTATAAAGAGGAGCCGGTTGAATTTTTGGGTATTGAGTCCATGGGGGACTTTCAGGCTTTTATTGAGTCTGATGAAGAGCTCAGGGAAGAGAGTGAAGAGGAAATTTTTGAGGCAGGTGAGGATATGGAGACTGATGTACAACCCGAACAACCTGAACAATCTCCTCAGTCATCTCCACGCCAAAGTGAAGAGTCAGGTTCTCAATCTTCTGATTCTTCTGATACTGGGGACATCCTCAAAAAGTATGATGACTCTCTTCCCCTCACTGAAAGAAAATTGGTCAAGTTCCTGCTCAAGACCAATAGAGCTCTTTACACTGGTCTCTCTGAAGAGATGTTCGATCATCACACTGAAGCTGCTGTTCACTATGCCAACCTGAAGGCAGATGTTGAAAGTTATCATGATGATGTGAACGAAATGCATTCTGACACCAATCACTCCCTGACAGCTATTGATCTTCATCTCAGGAAGTCCAATCTTCTCAGGCAGCTCTTGAGGATAAGATCTCAACTCTTCAGCAAGACACCTCGGACATCAAATCAATGATGACTGAGATCTATCAGGCTTTCAAGGGTCCTGCTGCTCCAGTGACTCCAACTCTTGCTATCACCATGGCTCAAGCAACAGTTGAGGGGGAGAAAGACACTGGAGTCCCTGAAGTTTCAACAAGCCAACAACCTCCTTCTCCTCCTTCTCACACTGAGGGGGAGATTCCTGAAGCTTCTACCACCCATCAAGATAAAGGCAAAGGCATCCTCACTGAACCTGAGCCTCAACCTGCACCAATCACGGTTGCAAAGGATCCTGAATCACCAGCCAGGATCCCGTATGACATTGATGGAGTTCTTCACCACTTCTCAGGTGATGAACTCAGTGCTTACCTAGAGGAAGAGGAAGCAAAGAAGAAGTTAAAAGAGAAAGAAAAGGTGAGCAAGCCTGCTATTTTTAAGGTTGTTCATGAAGAGGCTGAGAAGATTGGTCTTGAGGCTAAGGATCTCTCAGGAAGAGAGGGTGGTATGACCTTTGTAAAGGCTCAGACTGAGGAGATGATTACTCTCAGGAAGAAAAGGGAGGAAAGGAATAAAAGGGCTGAAGAGATCAGGCAGAACAGGATTAAGAAATATCAGTGGTATATGACTAGCAGGTTGAAGCCAGAACCAATCACTGATGTTCATATTCATCGAAACACCAATCCTGCCACTGTTACTGTCTACAGAGGTGCTGACATGAGAAACTTTGATGTTCATAAACCCTTCAGATTCGCTGACTTCGGGATCACAGAATTGGATGAGGTGGGTCCATTAATAGCAAAGAAATCAAATGTTGTGGTTCCTAATCTGCTGAAGTCCTTGAGTCTGAGGTATGAAAGATTGACAGCTGCACCTCAGGAACTTGGCACTCCATCTCTTCTTCCTGATTCAGCACAACCAACTCCCTCTCAGTCTTCTTCAAGAAAAAGAAAGAAGATTGAAGCTGAGCATGAGATCAAGATTCCTGGTCTTGACTGCAATAGGGCTCTCCCTGAAGGTGTTCCTTTCAGGAACAATATGGTCATTGAACAACCTGAAAGAGGTTTGTTCTTCATTGATGAGTTCGGAGACAAAGCCTTCCAAAGGTGGAGTGACATCGATTTGTCAGGGATCAAAGCTATGCTTGACTTTCTAATGATGGCCTCTCCACTCAAGAGTCCTGAAAATGTGAAGTTTTGTCATGATCTGAAAAGGAAAATCAATGAGTATCCTGACCAACAAGAGCTGCAGTTAAAGAAGCCCAAGCTTGAAGCCCTTGGTATTAAGTTGAACTGATTGATCTGCCTGAATACCCACTATCCCTTTTGTACTTAGTTTGTTAGGACTTGTAATGATATCAATAAGATGATGTTTTTATTATTTCAGTGTCCTTATTTATATTCTAGTACATTCAGTATGAGTAGAAGTCATTAGCTCACTCATAACTGATCAAAACACTTAGGAATAATTTATATCCAAATAGGGGGAGATTGTTGGGTCATGAAAAACCCAAGAATACTTAAAACATGATTTGGACACAAATTAACTAAGTGTTAACTTAAACCGAGAATAATTCAAGTCACTGAGAGAACAGCCTCTCAGTGAGTCATCTTCAGGATGCTTAAGGAGAATTCAAATAGAAGGATTCACTACGCAGGAAGGCGGTACTCCATGAAGTAGCACTTAAGCCAAAGAAGAAGATGTTAGTTCAGTGAGTGTTGGACAAGAACTCACTGAACCCCAGTCTCCTCAACAACAATGAAGTAATTATGAATGATAACTGAGAAGCGTGTCCTGAAGAACTAAGTGCCTGAGAAGAAAGGCAGAAATATTTAGGAAGGATTTAAGATAAGATCAAATCTTATCTTGTCAGGAAGAAATCCTTCCTAAGACGGCTTAAAGTCTTGGAGTGTCAGACCAACCACTTCTAAAGACTTAATATGCCATTTCTATTGGTTCTTGGAAATGACAATTACTGTTATAATTGTCAGACACGCTTGCTTAACAACTTGTAATATTTTAATTACTTTTACTCAGATTACTAGTGTATAAATAGATTGAGAAGGAGAGAAGTTGAGTGTGTTTTGTACAATTAAAGCTTAGACTTTTGCAAAACAACTTCTCTCCTACAAAGAGTAACGTATCCCTGAGATTGCTCAGTGAGGTCGCATTGTTACCACTCAAGCAAAACTTGAGTTTAGATAGGAGACTCCACCATACCTTGTCTATTCAATCCCAAGTGTTTGTTCCGCAAAGCACTTGGGTATAGATTCTTTGATTCATGACTGCATGTTTTTTTTTTTTATGGAGAAAAGGTTGGATGGGGACCTTGAATGTGCGATGTGTGTTTAGGTTTCCATAATGAAGAACTTATATTCTAAAGGGTGTAGGGTTTGTTGTGGATTTTGGTTGGACATTAGATAATAATTATGGGCTTGCTGGATTTTTTAAAGTTGGGTTGCGAATTTTTAGTTAGTATGGGCTAGATCTGAAAATTTTGTTGAATTAATTGTGAGGTTGGGCTTATCTAACTATCTTCACAATATTACCGTGTATCGTTTTTATATTTTAAAAAATATCGCATGTGCACCCTACAATTTTTGTATGAAATCGTTTTTTTTTTTTACTTAAAATCTCGCTATTTGTAAAGTTATTATCACAAAACGCATATAGCTAGAAAACATTGCTCGCCAAAATTTTAATTTCAGGGTACCCGCCGCCGCATCGCGCGGGTACCCTGCTAGTAATTATATAATACTTAATGTTTGCTTTTTTAACAAATGGTGGTCATCCATTATAATGGTTTATTAAAAGTTTTATAAAATGATGAAAGAAGTCTATGAACATCTATTTCAAGCTTGTCTATCATGAAGAGGTTTAAGATATTTAACATTTTCATAATTTAATGTATTTAAAAATTTTATACATAATGTAGATAGGTTTAAAAAACAAAAAGATTTTTAAGTTAATGATATAATACAACTATAAACCTTTAAAAAGATTTACCATAGTAAATGTCCTAATAAGCTTGTTCTAGTTTTCATATCATGTAACAATAGTAACTATTTATCTAGTATTTAATTTAATGTTGAATCATTGTTAAAAAGATATATAGTTTTATCTAATGACTGCTCGCAGGTCAAGTTAAAAGATGACTATAAAAAGAAATTTTGAGCTTATCTAATTAAAAATCAGATAAAGTTTTGGTAATTATAAGTTTAATTGATTTGTATTAAATGCAAATTTTAATATAAAAAGAAAGTTTGAGTTTAATAAATGTAGTTTAACCGATGTTATCATGCACTCGCTAGACAATCTCAAGAGATATTTATTAATGTTCAATCGACAACAATGTATTATGATATACTCCATATGTGTTTTGAATTAATAACTATAAAGATTTATTATTATTATTATATATAGGAAAATTATATGCTATTTCTTTGTCAAAATATGCAATCAAATGTCCCAATCTGTGTTTTGCATCACATTTCTAGACAGTTGATTTGTGAATATATAAATCCAAGAGTTTGGGCATGGCATGTGAATGCCAACAAAGGACATACAAAAAGAAAAGGACATTCAATCAGAAATTGTGTGATTTAATTTAAAGTTCTCATAAATCACATGGAGGGGCCAAGTACTTGTCCTCAGGCCCAAAAACTATTTTATTGCCATTTGCCAAACAATAATTTTATTTTTTTGAACGAAAAATTCGCAGTGCTCAAACGATAAGAACTAAACAATTAAACATGAATGTACATTTTCTTATACGCAGTGCTAAGACGATATTATTTTTATTAGGGTTTTAAAACAAAAAAGAGTTATGATGTGTATTACACTATTATACCTATGTTACGGAAGTCCAACGATGCCCTAAAAGGCCCTAATAATACACCAAGTTTTCAGTTTTGTAAGGAGATAAATCTGCATCATCTTATGCACATATGAAAGGCACGTAAACATAAACAACTACATACTCTTAGCTTTCTAGTTAAAGCTTTGAAAAAACTGACAAAAAATCGTTGTATTAAATTAATAAACATATGCTGGTTCTTTTTATGGGAGCTGATAAATGCACGGCACTATATTCTAACTTCACGGCAATTGAGGATACAATTACATATATACCCTTGCACCTTTCTACCTTTTTTTTCACCGCATATCTGTTTATTTATTTACGTCATCATTGATTGTATGGTTCCTTACTTTCATCCCAACCTTGCTAGTGTTGGCCAGATGCCCATATATAATTAAGAGTATACTTAGAGTGTGGACTAGCAAGCACCTCTCAAAAGGCTACATTAGCGGTGGTAGTCATATTCCAAGAAGATATTGTGGAAACTATTTAGCAAAGAAAGTAACCATGAGTAATCACACACGTAAAATAACATTCAAGTATCTCCAGAATAAATTTGCATTCCTTAAAATGATTGGAGATATACATATTTAATCTCCACACTCTCCCTTTGGTAAGTAGTCACTGACCGGTTTGATAAACAAACTCATATAGGATTGTACCCGATGTTCATCAACTGGCCATCAGTTGCAAACAATACTAACCTTTTCTATAAATAGCCAAATAAATCCAACAACAAATCCAGTTATAAACACAATAATAACAATTATATCTTTGTTTTGGTTCCTAATTGATTTTGTGTTACGATTTTTCCGATTTGGAAAATGCTAAAAATCCTATCATATTAAAATTTAACCAATCTTGATCACACCCATAAGGCCATAAATCTAAAACTCCTGTTTGGCCGTATCTAATGTCTATTGCACTTTTTGTAATGAATGAACATTCCTAGACAAAAATTTCAACGTAAAAGACCGGAGTGAGGACTGATGGTTCATAAAAGTGCAATATAGATGTTAATTATTTCGAATGCAATAATACTTGTGACGTGATAAGCGGTGGAGATGAAGAGGATACAATGTATGGAGGTTTGGCAGAGATGACGTAAAAAATGTTGGACACAGAACACGTAAATAATGCAAAGAAACAGGGATGTAAATATATGAAGTAAGGGTATAAATGTCATTTCTGATCTAATTGCAGTGAATTTATAAAACGCATCCGTGAATTTATCGGCTCCCTTTTTTTATACACATTTAGATACAACTCTAATTGCATGATACTACTGTGGCGAAACTAAGGGTGTCCGACAATGTCACCCCTATGAAATTTGATTTGTAGTGCTAATATCTAATGTTTTGAAACCCGATTCGACCTGGCCGGGTTAACCGGTTGAACCGGTTCCGGCCAACAAAACGGGTAAAAAAATCGGGTTTTAAAAAACGGGTTAACCGGTTAGACCATTGGGTTTTAAGTGACCCGGGTGGTTCTCGAAACCCGGCCGGGTTTGGTTTTTTACATTTTTTAAATAGAAAACCGGGTTGAGCCGGTGGTCGAACTGGTTGACCCGGTTGAAAAAAATAGTTTCTCTTAATAGAAAACCGGGTTGACCCGGCGGTCGAACCGGTTGAACCGATAACGCGATGACCCGATGACTCGACCAGATCGATTAAAAACGCGGTTTTCAAAACATTACTAATATCTATTAAAATTATAATTTTCATAAATGCATTCGATGCAAACTACAAATTGCTTTTCTATCTATTGTTTAGCTACTTCATTAATATATGTGAAAATTCAACTATAATTTTGATTATACTCAAGAGTTTAAATTCAATTGAATCGTACTTCTTAATCCATTTTTCCTTTTTTAATAAAAGAAAAAATAAAAATTTATACATCCGATCACTTTTAAGTCTGGTTTCGGCATTGTATATGCATTAGTCATATTTGGATCATTTGTTCTTTGACCTCTAATAGAAATATTAACCATGCAAGAGTTTTTGTTGATCATATAAAAAGACAACTTCAAAGGGATAATGCGCCACAAAAAATTTGTTTCATCTTTTATATCTATTCAAATAAAATAGTGAATAAAAATACAAATCTTTTATATCTATTCAAATAAAATAGTGAATAAAAATACAAATAACTATATATGTATAATGTATCAATAAAATAAAAGATTCTTGTATATACATTTCTACTAGTACACCTGTGAAATTCACGGGTAGCTAATATAAAATGTTTATAATTTTCAGGGATTGAAATTTTCTCAAGTTAGTTTTGAACATGAATGGTCATATTTCCTCACAAACCAAAGAAAGATCAGGCTTCACACTAGAACCCACAGTTTTGTATGTGAGGAAACATGACCAATTATGTTCAAAGTAACTTGAGAGAATCTAAGTCTAATTTTCAGATACAATTTACGGTTCAAAATATATAATTAAGTAACATTTGTACTTTACAAACTCGGCTTGGAATTTTCATTTTAGTGTTGCATTGTAACTATTCCTTTTAAACAAAGTGTCACATTGTAAACGGGCTTGCAATTTTCAATTTCATCTAGCATTGTACACATCTAATATAAGCATGTTAGGTCACAAATCTAATCACACAAGTCACGGATCTAGAGAGAGAAAGTATGAGAGAGAGAGAGAGAGAATGGATGAAACATGCATAAGAATAATAAATTTGAATTAACATGAACCAACACCCTTCTCTAAGTGAGAAGGAGTATTTATAGTGTTTACAATAAGATGGGGCGTTGCCCTAATAATAGAAATAAATAAAAGGCCATGGCCCATGGGCCTTCTACATAGGCCGAACCTTAAAACAAACATAAAGGCCTAAATAGAATAGCAACCTATTACATAAACTGTGACCAATACTTGATATTATGAAATGTGTTCCCAACAATCTCCCCCTAAGGATTGGTCATCAAGGTTGCTTGACGTCTTTTTTGCTTCATAGGCTTTGACGTCTTTCGTATCTTTGTTCTTTGTTCTTGTTGTGTGTGATATGGTAATGTAGTGATCTGCCTTCCATCAATGTCTTTAATTCCAGTGTCTTTACGTCTTTTCCACCATGCTCATACTTCTTTTGACTTTGATCTTTAAACTTCAAGTATTCTCATTCTTTAGCTTTGATCTTTTGACTTTTGAACGTTTCCTTCGGTTTGATCTTTGTGAGAACTTTCTTTGTGATGTTAGTATGAGCATGATGGTGATGGTGATGGTGGTGGTGGAAATCCTGGTCTCCATTAATACCTGCATGAAAACAGTTAGTAATAAAGCATCCAGCACTTACAGGTTCGGACTTCGAGATCGTTATTAGCATAGTGTGAAAGCTTTCTCTAATCCTTGCCAAGGCCGTTCCTGAATCGGATGCCCCCAAGAGAGCTAACACAGATACACCGAAGTGTATCAATGATTCAGGGTAAGTCGCTGAAGTATACCGAAGTATCACTCCACGACTGTAGACCGTTTGGAACCACCTCGAACACTATGCGTAACCCACAAAGGATTACCGAAGTGACCTGATGTCAGGGCTGTTTGATGTTGACCGTGGCAGGAATTTCCACTCAATCACTGAAAATCACATTTGTGAATTCCCTCATGAATGTTCTTGGCAGATTGCTAAGATCTGCATAGGACTCATGTTATTTACAACTGGTGTCCTTAATGTTGAATAACCAGTGTAGAAATATTAAGTGTTCCTAAGAGATCTTTTGATGTATCTCGCGGCTCTAGACTCGATTTAGTGCATTATGGTTTAAGTCGTCGGAGGCATGGAGCAGAGTGCCTCCTTTTCAATATCAACTCATCTCGGAGTGAGAGGTCGATAGATTATGAAGGGTTCTCCGTGAGAAATGAAACAAGTATCTTTTGAGAGACACTTGAGTGGCTAGAAGGTTTAGTGCAATGCGCCACTGGGTCCATGACGGCTTGTCTTCAATACCGGTGTCACTGTAGTGACATCCAGTAGCATATGAATTGAACCCGGTTTCTGCCCTAAGGTTGAACATATGGAGGGCTATTTCTTTTCACCCTTTCATTTACTTTTCTTTTTAATTCTTCAACCCCTTCTTTCTTATTTCATTTCTCTACTCCTTTTTTCAATCATACCTAAGGACTTTCTAGTTCTAAACTATTGGTATTGCCCATGGGTAGATCCCTCCGGTTCTGGCGGATCATAGGACGTATTTCCTATCCTTAGCCACCTTATAACTCCATGACTATCCTATGTTGCCATAAACCATTTATTTGAAAATCTCTCAAAGTGTTTATGATTATAAAACATATTTTGTTAACACTTTGAGAGTTTTGCTTTTTCAGAAATACTCCCCCTTCACATGTGCTCATAAGTTATTAAGATAAATTAGCACATGTCGGATGGAGTTAGCACTTTTGAATTGATTGATTTTCAGTGAATATGACCGATGCGAGACATGCTTACATCACTAGTTAGACTAGCTTGAATTTATTACCCGTCCAGGTCATATTTAAAGAAAAGTCTCTCGAAAACGGTACACTCTACTCAGACAAGTCCTTTTCGAGACACGCTTACATCACTGGATAAACCAGCTTGAAATTATTACCCATCCAGGACATGTCCTTTCGATTAATGACATTTTATATTTGTCAATTCTTGGGTAAAATCTGAGCGAGCTCATGCAAGATTTCATACTTTTTGTTACCATATTTTAATCACATTATTATTCTCCTCCTCAAAAATAGCACATCGATGTTGTTTTTGGAAAACATTTTGATTAAAATATGCTTTTTGAGGTTTGTGGGAAGAATCTCACAAGAACTTTTTAGTGTTGAACAAAGATTTGTTGCAAGTACTCCCCCTCAACAAGTGAAATTACTTTTTAAGGTTTTAAACACGAGAGGGAATACTTGTTCTTTTGAGCAGAATTTTGAAAAACTTATAAAAATTTTGATTAATTCTACTCAAAAGTAAGAAGCTTTCGCTCCTTATATTAGGATTGAGGCACTGAAGCGTACCTCAGGGTCCTTTATTTACAAGTACGGGTTGTGCACTGTTATATGTACACAAACCATAGTCATATATAAACAATTTTGAATGATGACACACAATTGACAATAATACCAGTGATTTACTTCGGACGACGGAATGTGAGAATGTTCGGATCCTTAGCTCTTCCGCCCACGTAACTTTCCAATCTTCTCATATGAACCCGATGTTTGAGCCTGTAGTCAATCCGTGCCAAGAACTTGACCGCCTTCTTCACATCGTTTCGTCTCCAAGTCATGTGTCTTAACCAACCCTGCTTTCGCCCTTGTGTGTGGTTTTCTAGAATGTGATCAAGCTCAGACTTGACTTGTATCAAAGTTTCATCGCTAAACTTGTGAATGTCTTCGTAGCCCATGAACTTTGGTCTTCCAGATCTAACATACACTACTCCAAATGGTCTTTTACTGAAAGAATATGGCTGCATTTCTGCGATACCTGGAGGTCTAAGATCAGGTTTGATGAGGTTCAACTTCTTCTGGTAACTTTCAACACCGAGGTGAACATCTTCAACTCTTGTCTTTATAACTATTCTTCGGATGTAAAGAAGGAGAGAGTTGATGATTTCGTATTGAAGGCTACCAGGGAGATGCTCGAGTTTTCCTTGTATCTTGAGCAGGTACATATCTTCAATATCGTTCAGATTCAAATGAGGATAGTCTGCTTCGTTGAATGAGTACTCCTTGTCATCTTGTCTTCGAATCGTGATCTTAGTCAGAAAGTTGTATCCATATTTTGACTCTGTTTCAGCACTCTTGATGGAAAGAATCTTGTCTTTGTAGTTTACCTTATGTTTTGAGGTAAACGTTAGCTTCCATTTGTAGAACCATTTGCGCATCTCAGGCCAGTGAAAGACTCCTAGAACAGCTTCATCATTGTATTCTGCAATAGAGGTGCTGAACAAATCGCCAATCTGTTCTTCAAGTCCTTCTTGCACATAAGTAGCGGCCTTGAACTTGGTGAGAGATGTAGCATATCGTTTTTCTGGATTGGTGTTCCCATATATCAGATACTCCAAGTCATTGTTGAAGAAATATGCTTTAGGTATCTTGGGATTATGAGCTTGACCAATGAGGGGTAAGGGTTGTGAGTAGTCACGAAACTGGAATGTGTCGGTTTCACGAGAAGATCTTGCAACATCCCAGCTAACATTCTCAGATAAGGCTCTTGCAACTTATTCCAGGTTGTATTCGAATTCCAGTTGAGAAGTTATCGAAGTCTTGAATTGTGAGAAACCTGATTTGCGGATGTTGACAATGTCAGACAGTTGTATTTTCTGGATCTTCATCACTTTCTTGAGTTTCTTTGTGAAGTCCACAACTGAGCCTTCTACAGGAACTTCGTCTTCTGGAATGTCGGGGTATGCATCCACCATTTATTCAAACCATTCAAACTTTTCAGCATCAGGATTAATCCATTCAGGAGCAGGTTTTAGTGGTGCACCTACAGGTTGTTCAGGAACAGCTTCAGCTTTGTTGTGTGAGATATCATCGTGAGGTTCAACATCATCAAATGTTCTAGTATCTTGAGGAACTAGTTCTTCTTCGCCATTCTGCTGAATGTTGGATGATGGCAGTGTAGCTGTAGGTCCAGTCATTCTTGTATGTTTTTTGCTCGGCTTTGCTTGGTCGTCTTTGTCAGAATCATCATAACGACGTTTGCTAGACTTGACCCTCTTACAAGGCTCATCCTTCTTTTTAGCTTTCTTCATGGATTTGATCAAAGCTTTACGAAGATCACTGTCCTCTGGATCATTGATGATGGCCTTAAGCAATTATCCTATGAGATCTGCGGCGGAAGGCTTTGATGGTTTTGTTTGAATTGTAAGCGGTATTGTTTGAATATGATGAGCTACAATTCCATCAAGCTTTCTCTTCACATATTCCTTCAACAGAGTTGGAAGTGATTCCTGAAGGTGTCTGCCAATCTCTTTTGGTAAATTGTTGTTGAGGTAGTTTTCCATTGCTAGAGACACATCATATGTCTTGAACTCATTGATGTCTTCTTGCTGTGTCTTTACTTGAGCTTGCAACGCGCTGAGTTGTTCCTTGAGAGCCTGGAGTTCACTTGTTTCTGGTTGTTGGGGTGTAATTATTGGTGATGGAGGCTTGGTTTTGGAAGTTTGATCAACAGATGATGGATAAACAGGTGGAGTAGGTATACGGTCATCATCTTGATCATCATCATCATTGTTATCGTCATCCTCATCACTATCACTGTCTTTGTCGTCATCACTTTCATCATCTTTTTCCTTATCGTCATCATATTCGTTCTTTTCTTCATCAGTTTTTCTCAGAATCAGATTCTGAGGGTAAGTGAATGAGTTGGTCTGATTCTTCAGATTCACCCTCAGATTCACTCATTGAAGCACTTTCTGATTTAGATAATGTAGCTTCTGTTTCATTATCAGACTTAGACAAGGTTTCTTCTTCACTAATCTTTGATCCGGATCCTTCACCTTTCTTCTTTTTCTCGAGTTTCTCAAGATCAGCCATATACTTTGCTTTGTTTTCTTGTAGGGCTTTCCTGAGTTGTGCAATTTCCTCTTCTTTAGTCTTTGGTGGTTGTAGGGTGTCATCGGGTTTGTCTTGAAGCATTAGTAATTTGCCCTTGCCTTTTCCCAGACCTTCATCATGTTTTTCTTTCTTAATCTGCATGATTCTTTTCCTTTTTGCCCTCAAGCTCGGTTCCTCTTCTTCTTCTTCTTTTGTAGATTCATCTTTGGGCATTGGTTTCCTATTAGTAGCTCGAGAAATCTTCTTTGTTCTTGTAGTACCGGCTTTAATTCCTCTACCTCTTCCTCTTGTCCCAGTTGTTCCCTTCACTGTTATCCCCACTGATCCTGCTTTCTCTGCTTCATCATACCTTTCATATGCTTCAGTTGCCCTCACCGTCTCTGTTATTAATGCGTCTGGAATTCTGAGACCTTGTTTGGTGGTGTTGGTGGTATGAATTCTCACACGAGAAAGAACATGGTCCATCTGTATAGTATGAGCCTTTTCAGTTGGACGTTTGTCGATGTCTTGTTCTCGTTCCATGAAGTGAGCAATGAGGAGTTTGGTGAAGCGTGGGAAGGGAATCTTGTAGCTCCTTTTTGGCTGAACTGACGAGCTTGATAGATCATATCGGTCCAAATATACTTGGCATAATCAAGATGAGCCAAGTTGATGACTCCGCAGAAGAACTGCAGATGTTCAAGTCTGGGGTGCTCATGTCCAGTCTCCTTTCCCGTGATGCAGTGACTCAGAATGGTGTAGATTGTCTGTTAGGAATTAAATATTCATGAAGTTCTTAATCGGGAAATACTCCAAGTATGTTTCTGCTGATGATGTTGACTCTGCTGTTTAGTACATTGACTCTGCTGTTTAGTGCAATGACTCTGCTGATAGGCTTAACAACTCTGCTGATGATTCTACTGATAGCGATAGATTGTTCCTGCTGATAGAGAACACTCTGCTGATTAAGAGGATAAGATCAAGAAGATATTTATTGTATTTTGGTCAAACATATACGGTAGATAATATCTTACTCCATGTGCTTAGTTAACAAGTTGTATACATAGATACATGTTGTATCTTATGTACTGACACCAACATGCATAAGTTAACCAAGTAAGTCGGTCAAGACTTTTAGCAAATTTGTAAAGATCTCTTGCAACTATAAAAGAGATCTTAGACTAGTGATTATGTAGTGACACACATGCATAACATAGACTCATAACTGTTAAGACATAGAACAAACACAAATCACAAGTTGTAACTTAAGATTCAAGGTTTTTGTAACCCTAGTGAAAAACTCAAGATCACTCGTATTATTTGGAATAATATTGAATCGTTTAGTGAAATATTTAATTTGTTCATTGTTAAGTAACAAACATAATTCTTCCATTTCCATAACATACATAACCTTCTAAGTGTGGTTAAGTAAATTCCGCGTGCTTAATCATATTAAGTCAATATATCTCATACACAAAGACACAAGGTTTAACCACCTTAACCGTGTATACACAAGGACCTCTCAGTTGGTATCAGAGACACAGGTTGATATATTTGAATTAGAAGAAACAGAAATGGATCCACATGATGTTCAAACAAATGTTGCTGCAAAGTTGCCCATAATCAAACCCAATGAGTTTGAGTTATGGAGGATGAGAATTGAGCAATATTTCATGGTCCAAGATTATACTCTTTGGGATATAATTATATATGGTGATTCCTTTTCACCAAGCTACTCAGAGGTTGTCCTAGAAGGTAAAACAAGTAGAAAAAGAAATACTGGACCAGTGTTAAATGAAGAGAAGATACTGAAGAGAAATGATCAGAAAGCAAGAAATTTACTGCTTATGACCATTCCTAGTGAGCAGATGCTATCATTCAACAAGTATCTTGATGCAAAAACTCTTTTTGAAGAGATTTGTGCATATTTTGGTGGTAATGAAACTACCAAAAAGACACAGAAGACATTACTAAAGCAACAATTTGAAAACTTTACTGCTTTTAGTAATGAGTCTCTTGATAAGCTATTCTCAAGATTACATAAGCTTGTCAGTCAGTTAGCTGTGTTGGGTGTTGAGACAGAGAAGGAAGATCTCAACATGAAGTTTTTAAGAAGTCTACCTGATGAGTTCCATACTCATGTTATTGTCTGGATGAACAAACCAGACATTGAAACAATGAAGCTCAATGATTTGTACAACAACTTCAAAATTGTTGAACAAAGTCTTAGAAAGTCTGGAACTTATGGTACTAGTTCTGGAAACGTGGCACTCTTGTCAGTTCCTAGTATTAGTAAGAATGAAGAGGTAGATGAAGGTGAAAGTGCTCCTTCCACAAGTTCTCACAAGGATGTTGCTGGTCTTGGAGATTCAACATTCTATGCTTTTATTACCAGTCAATCTAATGGCTCTCCTCTCAACCATGAAGACCTTGAGCAGGTAGATGGTGATGATTTGGAAGCTATGGATATTAAATGGCAGGTTGCTTTGCTTAGCATGAGGGCTAAGAAGTATTGGCAAAGAACTGGGAAGCAGATTACCATAAATGGTAATGATACTGCTGGGTTTGATATGAAGAAAGTAGAGTGCTTCAACTGTCATAGGTTAGGACACTTTGCTAAGGAGTGTAGAAGCCCAAGAAAGCAGGAGAATAGAAACACATGGTATAAGCAAGATAGGAAAAAGGAAGTTACTGTTGAAGAGCCAAAGGCTATGTTGGCTATTGATGGTATTGGTTATGATTGGAGCTCTATGGCTATTGAAGAGGATGCACCACCAAATGCTGCTCTTTTGGCCAATGAATTTGCTCTAATGGCTCATTCTGATTCAGAGGTAAACAATATTACATCTTGTACTGAATCATGTCCTAATCTTAAAGCTTATGAAGACCTTAATAAGAGATTTGAAGCTCATAAACAAGAGCTGCTTGATTCTTTGTTTAATTTGGCTAATCACAAAAGAGGTCTAGGTGTTTTAGAAAAACAAGGCTTACATTTTAAAAATAATGAAATTCATTTTGCTGATGACATCAATATACTAAAAAATGACATTAAGATCAGAGATGAGTGTATTGTTGAGTTGAATGAATCATTAGCTAAACATAAGAATGAAAGAGAAAATGTAAAGGTTTCTGTGGATGTTTTAGCACATTCCTCAGAAGGATTCAATAAGCTTTGGGAAGCCCAAGTTATTGATAAAGTTAATTCTGGTGTTGGATTTAAGTCTGTACCCCCACCATACAGAGGTGTTCATTCACCTCCAGGTATTGATTTAGCACACACAGGGTTACCTGAGTTTCAAGAACCAATCATGGAATATGGTTCTAAGGTCACTAAATCTCCTAAGATAGAAAAGGTAAGTAAAAGTTTAGATAAAACTTTATCTTATCAGGACAAGGTGTCCTTTGTTAAGAAAGGAGATGCTATAGTTGTTGAAGATTGCACAACTGATAGTGATAGTGAAGAAGAACAGGTTATGTCTAAACCTGTCTTGGTTAAGAAAGTAGGAACAAGTCTTCCTAAGATAGTCAATCACAACACTAACAGGCCTAAGTCAAATGTTAAGACAGTTAGGAAACCAGTTAGATATTGTGAACAATATAGAACTACAAACAAGCCCAGAGGTAACCAAAGGAATTGGAACAACCTCAAGTCTAACCAATTAGGTGATGACTTTGCATTTTATAATAAAGCTTGTTATACATGTGGTAGTTTTGACCATCTTGCAGCTTTCTGCAACCAAAGGGGAACTGGGTATGAATACAATAGGGTGAATTACAAAAGGCAAACTCCTCAAACTCTTTTTCACTCTAATACTCATAGATCTGAACCCAGAACAATCTCAAACAAGTCTGGACTCAAATGTCCTGATAGACAAAAAGGTCCTGTTAACAAAGTACTGCCAGTTCAAATTAAAGGTACTGGTAAATCTAAAGGTACTGTTAGACCTTTGATGACTGTTAACCCAAAATCAACAGCTAAGGATGCAAAAACAACTTTCAAACATGCATCTAAAACTGTTCTAAGGCCCATTCAATCAAAAGCAGTGGTCCACAAACAAATTTGGAAACCAAAGGGTGTGACTTCAAGGTTAGCAAACTCTGCTGAACATGTTACTCACTCTGCTGCTAAGGGTAATAGGGCAAATGCTGTTAAGGCCTCAGCATGTTGGATTCAAAAATCCAATGTTGCATCAACAGTTCTTAAAAGATTAAACTATATTGATGCAAGAGGCAGATCCAAGTCAGTAATGGCTTGGATCCCCAAAGAAAACTAACACTCTTATTTGTGTGCAGGGACATTCTATTGATCATCAAGATCAAGGATACTCAGATAGTGGATGTTCCAATCACATGACAGGCAACATGTCTTATCTTTCAGATTTTCAAGAATTCAATGGAGGATATGTTACCTTTGGAGGTGGTTTTCGTGGCAAAATTTCTGGTAAAGGTACTATTAAAACTGGAAATTTAGATTTTGAAAATGTGTACTATGTACAAGAGTTAAAGTATAATCTTTTTAGTGTTTCACAAATGTGTGACAAAAAGAATAATGTCCTTTTCACTGACACTGAATGTCTTGTTCTATCTAAGGATTTTAAGATGCCTGATGAAAATCAAGTACTTCTTAGAATTCCTAGAAAGGCCAACATGTATAGTGTTGATATGAAGAACATCATTCCTAAAGAAGATTTAACTTGTCTTGTATCAAAGGCCACATTGGATGAATCAATGTTATGGCATAGAAGGCTTGGTCATATTAACTTCAAAACCATAAATAAAATTGTTAAGAATGGTTTGGTAAGAGGTTTACCTCACAAAAGATTTGAAAATGATCAAACATGCATTGCTTGTCTAAAAGGCAAACAACACAAAGCCACTTGTAAGCCCAAAATTTTTAACTCTATCAATCAGTCATTGTTTATGCTGCATATGGACTTATTTGGACCAGTTTCAGTAAGGAGTATACAACATAAAAAATATTGTCTTGTTATAACTGATGACTATAGCAGATTTACATGGGTTTTCTTTTTAGTCACTAAGGATGAGACATCAAGCATCCTTAAGGAATTCATTAAACTGATAGAAAACCAAGTAAGCAAGAAAGTAAAAGTCATTAGGAGTGATAATGGGACAGAGTTTAGAAATAGAGTTATGGATGATTTCTGCAAAGAAAAGGGTATTAGGAGAGAATATAGTGTTGCTAGAACACCACAACAGAATGGAGTGGTTGAAAGAAAGAATAGAACACTAATTGAAGCTGCTAGAACAATGTTAGCTGATTCTAAGCTACCAATAATCTTTTGGGCAGAGGCAATTAACACTGCTTGCTATGTTCAAAATAGAGTTTTAGTTGTGCAGACTCACAATAAGACATCATATGAACTCTTTAATGGTAGAACTCCTGCAATAGGATTTCTTAGACATTTTGGATGTCATGTGACAATTCTCAATACCTTAGACCATTTAGGAAAATTCGATGGTAAAGCAGATGAAGGTTTCTTAGTTGGATATTCTCTTGTTAGCAAAGCTTTTAGAGTTTACAACTTAAGAACTGAGAAAGTTCAAGAAGAACTACATGTGGAGTTTCAGGAAAACAAATCCAGTGTAGTAGGTCAAGGACCAAAATGGATATTTGATCTTGATTATCTAACAAACTCTATGAATTATTTACCTGTTGTTGCAGAAACTAATAATTTTTCAGGTTCACAAGCAACAAATGAGGTGGAGTTAGATAAAGATCAATCTGATGTCATTATGCCATTGTGGTCAAGTACCAGTGTGGATTTAGCTTCAAACAATGATGAATCTTCTTCTGGTAAAGCAAAAGAGGATGTTGAGGCTCAAAGAAAAGATGTTGGAACAGAGGAACAACTCAATATGTTGAATATTGAAAGTACTGCTGAGACAGAGCAAGGTACTGTGAGTACTTCTCAAGGTACTGGTGGTTCATTTGAAGAAACTGTTAGTTCAGTTGAAGGTACTGCTGGTCCTTCACACTCAAAAGAGGCAGAGTTCCAAGAAGATGAAGTGGATTTGACTAATCTTTCATCATCTTATCATGTTCCCACTACACCACACACAAGAATTCACAAAGTTCATTCCCTGGATAATGTGATAGGAGATATACAATCTGGTGTGAAGACAAGAAGACAACTAGTCTCTTCAGACCAACAAGGGATTCTTGATGCCCTTTATGCTTCAAAACAACATGAACTTTCAAACTCATGTTTATTTGTATGTTTTCTTTCTCAAAAGGAACCAAAGAATATTCTTACAGCCCTAGATGATTCAAGCTGGGTAGAGGCTATGCAAGAAGAGCTTCTTCAGTTCAAGATTCAAAAGGTTTGGGTGCTAGCTGATTTACCTACAGGTGAGAAGCTAATTGGCACTAGATGGGTTTTTAAGAATAAAAGGGATGACAGAGGAATTGTGATCAAGAATAAGGCTAGACTAGTAGCACAAGGGTACACACAAGAAGAAGGAATAGATTATGATGAAGTTTATGCTCCAGTAGCAAGGATTGAGGCAATTAGGCTGTTTCTAGCTTATGCTTCATTTTTAGGCTTCACAGTCTATCAAATGGATGTCAAAAGCGCATTTTTATATGGTAAAATTGAAAGAGAGGTGTATGTTTCACAACCTCCTGGCTTCATTGATCCATTACATCCAAACAAAGTGTACAGAGTAGTGAAAGCTCTCTATGGCCTTCATCAGGCACCAAGAGCTTGGTATGCAACACTTGCTTCCTACTTATTAGAAAATGGATTTCAAAGAGGAAAGATTGATCAGACACTTTTCATCAAACAACACAAGAAGGATCTTCTGTTAGTGCAGGTGTATGTGGATGACATTATCTTTGGATCTACAAGGAAGGAAATGTGTTTAGAATTTGAGAAGCTTATGAAAGATAAGTTTCAGATGAGTTCTATGGGAGAACTTACATTCTTTTTGGGTTTGCAAGTTAAGCAATCATCTGAAGGCATATTTATTAGTCAAGACAAATATGTTGCAGAGATACTTAGAAAATTTCAATTTGCTGATTCAAAAATAGCAAGCACACCAATGGACTCAGAGAAGCACCTTCTGAAAGATGAAGATGGAGAAAATGTAGATGTACACAATTACAGATCTATGATAGGCTCTTTGATGTATCTTACATCATCTAGACCTGATATCATGTTTCCTGTTTGTGTCTGTGCAAGATTTCAAGTTACTCCAAAGGTTTCTCATTTAACTGCAGTCAAGAGAATTTTTAGATATCTCAAAGGTCAACCAAGGTTGGGTATATGGTATTCTAGAGAATCTCCTTTTGATTTGGTAGCATATTCGGATAGTGATTATGCTGGTGCTAGCTTAGACAGAAAGTCAACAACTGGAGGATGTCAATTCCTTGGGTGTAGACTTGTCTCATGGCAGTGTAAGAAGCAAACAAGTGTGGCAAATTCAACAACTGAAGCTGAATATATAGCTGCTGCAAGTTGCTCTAGTCAAGTTCTATGGCTTCAAAACCAACTTCTTGATTATGGGTACAATTTCTTAAACACTGTTATTTATATTGATAATAGTAGTACAATTTGTATTATTAAAAATCCTGTACAACACTCTAAAACAAAACACATTGAAATTAGGCATCACTTTATAAGAGATTGCAATGAGAAAAGATTAATTCAAGTTCTTAAAATTGCTTCAGAGCATAATTTTGCAGATCTATTAACAAAAGCTTTTGATGTTTCAAGGCTTCAGTACTTAATAGCAAGTATTGGAATGCTTAATCTCTAAGTTTTCAATATGATGTGTTTTTGTACATAAATTTTTGAAAGTACTGCTGGATTTATAACGTACTGCTACATCAAAATTTGAATTGTGTTATTCATACAGTTGGTTTTATGATTAATCTAATGCAAGACAAGTACTTTGTATATTGTTCTTTTGGTTTTAGACTAACTATTTCAGGTATGAATATGTGAACACAAAGGATATTTCAAGTGAAATGGGAACAGCAGAATTCTTATCATATTGCTGACCATAATAGATTTATGATGGACTGAGTTTAGGAATTAAACCTCCTTAAAACTTCTTTCTTGAAATCTAGTTATGATATTTCACATTGAATTGATGACTTAGTTGATCAGATAGTAACTGATACAACTCACTTTCTATCATTTTATACTTTCAAGTATAATGAGTTAGTCTAAGGACATCTGATAGAAATAACAGCTAGTGAAAGTGAATCTAACACTTGTGTTGGAGGTAACAATTACTATGAGCTGGAAACCCTGTCAAGAAAATCTTTTGAATAGATTTATCTTTTCACAGGCAGTTAGTGATAACTGAAATACATTGGTTCTCACACAACCAAAGGTTATTTTTAAACCGAAATTTTGATTAGGTGTCTGTTATACACTTGATTCTTTCAAAATGGTTGAATGTAGTATGATTTTTCAATTCTAAAATCATAAACATACTACTAAGTTAAATGATTTCTTAAAAGGATTTTCAAGGATTCAGAAAAACCATTCATTTATGGACTATGAATCAAAATGTCCACTGATTCACCTCTCATAGGAGTTAACACACCTAGAAGTGATGAGGACAGCAACTTAAACTCTTAAGGAATTGATGGCTTCATGTACAATATTGTCTGACAACAAAAGTTACATATTGATGGTTCAGTCAAAGGTACATAGTGAGATCTTCCAAACAAGGGGAGGAAACAAAAGTTATTTGCTTCAGGGGAGGAAATAATTTCCCAGAAAAGGAAGAATAAACCAATATATGGAAGGAGAAGACAAGAGCATACAAGATGATGTAGAGGTTGAAAATGATTAGAACAGATCAAATATCTAGAAGGGATGAAGCATTCCAAAGGAGAAAGTTCTATCTAGATCAAACGAAGAAAAGTTTCAATTTCACTTCAAAGACATGCTGGTTAGATGATTTCACTTGTTGAAACAAGCATCCAAGATACACAGCATCATTGCCTCTTACAATTCCTCCATCCAAGGAAATTGCACCATCTTTTGGTACAATGTTTTGATATTGCTGAAGTCAAAGAAGAATAGAGCAGATCAGTTCAGATTCATGAAGTGTTTGAAAGATCTTCTAAAGATAAGTCCTCATTTAATTCAGAAAAACATGTTTGAATTGATTCACATGTTTAGGGGAGGATTGTTAGGAATTAAATATTCATGAAGTTCTTAATCGGGAAATACTCCAAGTATGTTTCTGCTGATGATGTTGACTCTGCTGTTTAGTACATTGACTCTGCTGTTTAGTGCAATGACTCTGCTGATAGGCTTAACAACTCTGCTGATGATTCTACTGATAGCGATAGATTGTTCCTGCTGATAGAGAACACTCTGCTGATTAAGAGGATAAGATCAAGAAGATATTTATTGTATTTTGGTCAAACATATACGGTAGATAATATCTTACTCCATGTGCTTAGTTAACAAGTTGTATACATAGATACATGTTGTATCTTATGTACTGACACCAACATGCATAAGTTAACCAAGTAAGTCGGTCAAGACTTTTAGCAAATTTGTAAAGATCTCTTGCAACTATAAAAGAGATCTTAGACTAGTGATTATGTAGTGACACACATGCATAACATAGACTCATAACTGTTAAGACATAGAACAAACACAAATCACAAGTTGTAACTTAAGATTCAAGGTTTTTGTAACCCTAGTGAAAAACTCAAGATCACTCGTATTATTTGGAATAATATTGAATCGTTTAGTGAAATATTTAATTTGTTCATTGTTAAGTAACAAACATAATTCTTCCATTTCCATAACATACATAACCTTCTAAGTGTGGTTAAGTAAATTCCGCGTGCTTAATCATATTAAGTCAATATATCTCATACACAAAGACACAAGGTTTAACCACCTTAACCGTGTATACACAAGGACCTCTCATTGTCAACCACGGTTGAGGAATGTATCTTCTGTCCACTTTTGAATGTGATGTGATCTTTTCAAATGAATCGTCATAGCCAAGGTGTTTTAAGGACTTGACTATACGTTCAAAAGTTGGATCATCTGCAAACCGTGTGTAATTGCCAAAAGCAGTTGGAGGAAGCCCAAGAACACTCCGAAGAAGATGAACATCGAACTTGATCCTCTTAGTGTCCAGGGGTGACTGCCATGGTCTTGGTGTCCCGAATGATGAATAGAGAGTGCCAGAACTGATTGAGGTAGACTTTTGGGACTGTAGCAGATCTTGTCAGAACATGTCTGCAAAAGTGTTTCTTCAGAATTTTCACCATGATTTGACAAGAAGGGTGGCATGGTAATGTCTCCAAATCTACCATGTAGTTTGATTCTCCAATCTTTCTTTCATCTCCTTCGGGTATCAATTCATTCCTTGCTATGGATCCTTGAGACATTGTGAACCTGAGTAGTACAAACACCAAAGAAACACAATGGAAATTGTATATTTGTGTTAGTGTAAGTCATTTATTACATGATCTGTACCTAAGTGATATGATGATCATGAATAATAGGAACACAATAGACAAACAACCATATAAGAGCAAACACAATTGTTCAACTTGACACATTTCTATATTGGAAAATTTTTTACAAGTCTGAAAAATTTGCTTAACTCGAAGGATTAATAGTCTTACTCGAAGAAAGGGAGAAAAACATCCTTACTCGAAGGATTTAGGAAATTTTTTGAAAAGAACAACCCTTTATTGGAGATAACCATTTTCCTTACTCGGAAATTTTGAAACCCTCCTAACTCGGAGAAACTGCATTAAATCCTTACTCGAAGAGTTTGATAAAAATTTCTTAGTCGAAGAGTTTAAGAAAAATTTCTTAGTCGAAGAATGTTTCCTTACTCGAAGAGTTTAAGAAAAATTTCTTAGTCGAAGAAATTTTCCTTACTCGAAGAATGTAAGGAAAAGTTTCTTAGTCGAAGAAATTTTGCTTACTCGAAGAATTTTATAAAACTTTTATAAGTAGAAGAAATTAATCTCTTACTCGAAGGATTTCATAAAATTTTCTTAGTAAGTAAAATATTTCTTCTAACTCGAAGACATTCATGCTTAGTCGAAGAAATTCTTCCTTACTCGAAGAATTTCATACTTAATCAAATTCAATATAAAACTGATTCAGGGACCATGCAAGCATCAAATACCTTCCTAAACGCATTCTAAACAAATCCTAGTACCCAGAAATCTAAGCAAACAAACACATTGGCCACAAAAGATTATTATGCAATATGCATTTCTTCGACTTAGAGCATGTGTTTGATTTAGGTTACAAGACTTATGGCGCATTGTTTAAGGACTCATATAAGCATAACCAACTACTCAAAACACATCTATACTACACCAATTAGTAGCAGCAATCTGTACGACCACTTAAACCAAAACATATTCAACTTGCATTCACTGATGTTAACTAAGACAATTAAGCAGCTTTAGAGCAATCCTAGACATGATGTTAAGCTAAAGAACTAATTTAATTAGACTAAAAGCTAACACACAAGAAATGCCCAAATTATGCCTTAAACCCTAATTCTTCGATTAAGCAATTAAGCCACATAAATGATTCAAAAATTTAGGCGAGTGTTAATCATGCATAAATGAGTGAGTATGACATTTTCAATCGTGAAATTAGAGAAAATCAAAAAGCTTGGATGAATGTGTAAAATGGCGGTAAGTGGATAGCGTTTTGAGTTTGTGTATGTGTGTGTGTTTTTTTTGGTTTATTTATTTATTTATTTATTTATTTTTTATTATTTTTTTATTTTTTATAATTTGAGTTAGAAGCTTATATAGGGTATAATTTGGAATTTTGTCAATTTAAGTCCCTTAACCCGTATTACAATTCAAACACAGTCCTTATGTAACAATCTTTTGACAATTGACAACAACAGTCCTTGAGGTTTGTTGTTGTTATATCCTTTGTCCAAATGTTTGTTAATTTTTGTAATTTACATTTCTCCCCCTTAAACTTAACAAATACTTTTAAAAACTTTGTCAAACTTTTAGTTCAAGAGATCACGAAAATGTTGCACGATGAAGATTTTTGTTAATGATGAAGATTTTGATAAGAGTGTGCAAAAGTTATAAAAAATTCTCCCCCTCAAAATATGTTCGTGTTTCAAAATTGATTAAATATGAATATCAAGAACATATTTTGACTTGTTCTTACTTTTGCACACTTAAAAACGGATAAAAAATTGTTGTTGTTGTTGTTTTTTTTTTTTTTTTTTTTTTTTTTTTTTTTTAAGAATAAGTAAAAGTGGAAAATCTTTTTGTGTTTTTGATAAAATATTTTACAAAGAAGGTTTTGGTGTTTGACTTTCTTAATTGTGTGTAAGAAAGTTGTTTAAATCATCTGGAGTCAAACACCGCATACCAATTTGGTGAACTAATTCCACAAATCTTGCATGGGGCAAGGCTTTGGTGAATAAGTCCGCTAATTGGTATTCAGTACCCATAAAATATAATTCAATTATACCCTGTTCAACATGCTCTTTGATGAAATGATATCGAAGTGCGATATGTTTGGACTTCGAATGTTGAACCGTGTTGCATGAGATGACAATGGCACTCTTGGAGTCGCAGTACATGGGAATCTTGTTGAAAATGTAACCGTAGTCCATCAGTTGTGATCGCATCCAAATGAATTGAGCACAGCATGCTGACATGGCTACATATTCTGATTCTGTAGATGACAATGAGGTGCAATCCTGCTTCTTTGACTGCCAAGATACAAGTTTTGTCTCCTAGAAACTGCACTCCCCGAGATGTACTTTTATGTGTATCTAAACATCTTGCATGATTAGCATCTGAAAAACCGATTAGTTCAAAACCAGAATCCTTCGGATACCAGATCCCCAAATGAATGGTTCCCTTTATGTATCGAAGGATTCTTTTAACCTTAGAGAGGTGTCTTTCAGTAGGTCGTGACTGATAACGGGAGCAAATATATACAGCAAAAACAATATCTGGTCTGCTGGTTGTTAGATACATGAGGGACCCAATCATACTACGATATTTTGTAGGGTCAACTGGTGTACCATGTAAATCAGCATCCAGCTTTGGGGATGAGGCAAACATAGGTGTGTTATAAGTATCACAACTTGTCATGCCATGTTTCTTTAAAATCTCAAGAGCATACTTGGACTGATTTAGAAAAATACCACGGGGAGATTGATGAACTTGAAGTCCTTAGAAGAACGTAAGTTCACCCATCATAGATATCTCAAAATTTTGTTTCATTAATTTTGCAAAAGCATTTGAGTACTTTTTATGTGTTGAACCAAAAACGATGTCATCAACATAAATTTGAACAATTAAGATGTCCTCCCCGTGTTTTTGAATAAACAATGTGGGATCAACTGATCCTTTGGTAAAGTGATTAGCGAGTAAGAATGCGGACAGTTTGTCGTACCATGCCCTCGGGGCTTGTTTAAGGCCGTAAAGAGCTTTCTTGAGTCTGTACACATGATTAGGATGACCTGGATCGATGAAGCCCTCTGGTTGAGTGACATACACTTCTTCACGGAGTTGCCCATTCAGGAATGCAGTCTTCACGTCCATTTGATAAACGGTGATGTTCTTGTGGGCAACATACACCAGAAATATCCGGACAGCTTCAAGTCTAGCCACTGGTGCAAAGGATTCTTCAAAATCAATGCCTTCTTCTTGGCTGAAGCCTTTGGCAACCAGACGTGATTTGTTACGAATAACTGTTCCATCAGCATCAAGTTTGTTTTTCCAAATCCATTTAAGTCCGACAACATAGACTCCATCGGGTCTTTCTACCAATTCCCAGACTTCAAGACGTTTGAATTGATCGAGTTCATCTTGCATTGATTCAATAAAATTATCATAAGTCATGGCTTCTTTAATGTTCTTTGGTTCTTCTTGACAGACGATAAGTGCATAAATGCATGTTTCACCATCCGTGTGAAGTCTTTGTCGTGTCATGACTGGATTATTTGGATTTCCAATCACATTTACTAAGGGATGATCTTTTGTCCATTTGTGTGTTGAAGGGTAATGTGGAAAAAAGATTGTGCATATTAGACGGATCCAAGTTGCGTGTAGACGACTCAGCAATATCGGGAATGGTTGGAGCCGGTGCAAATGGATTAAAAAATGCATTTCCGTCATAATTTGCAGGTGCGGGTACTTCTTTTTGTTGTAGATCTTCAGCCGCATTCTCAGTGTTGGAAGCGGTTTGTTCTTCTGTTGATGGAGATTCAGTTGGAGGTGCATCTTCAGCAACTGTTGTTGTTGTAGTAGGTGTATCAGGTATAGGATTGTTATCAGGTTAAGCAGCGGAACTTGTAGATACATCTGGTGCACGATTTGCAAAAGAATCATCGAATAGTGGAGCAAACAAGGTTTCCAATTCCTTACGGTTGAGGGAAAGTGGTGCAGCTGATTGATCTGGAAAATTTAGATGGTTGGTTGCGGGTCCTAAGCTGTTTTGCTCAGAAGACATTTCTGTAAGCTCATCGAAATTAGCATGAATAGTCTCCTGAATTTCTCTAGTACAACGATTTCAGATTCGAAAACCTTTAGAGTTCTCACAGTATCCAATGAATATACCAATGTCAGCTTTGGCTTTGAGTTTTCCAAAATCGTCACCATCATTATTTGGGTAACAAAGGGACCAAATACATGAAAGAAATTTATATTCGGTTTACGGTTATGAACAATCTCATAAGGAGTTTTATGATGCCGTTTGGTGATCATACAACGGTTTTGAGTGTAACAAGCATTTGAGACAGCTTCTGCCCATAGGTAATCAGGTAATTGAGCATTAATTAACATTGTTCTTGCAGCTTCCACTAAAGTCCTGTTGCATCATTCGACAACCCCATTTTGGTCTGGACTTCTTGCAATAGATGTTTGATGTTCAATTCCCACTTTCTCAAAATAATCTCGAAGAGTTTGATTCATGAATTTAGTTCCATTGTCTGTTCTGACTTTTCTAACTGTATTGCGAAGCTGAACTTGAATTTTTGTGAGAAGGTGATGATCATTGAAGGAGCTTGATCTTTGCTTCGGAGAAAATAGACCCAAGTCCATCTGGAGTAATCATCGACAATTACCAAAATGTAGCGTTTCCTGTTTATTGTTTGAACACGCATAGGGCCACACAAATCCATATGAAGTAGTTGAAGAACGTGATCAGTACTGTGTTATGTTTTTGAAGGGAAATGTGCACGATTACTTTTTCCTTGTAACCAACGTTGCCATGTCCAACAAGTTTCAGCTTTCTTCTTAGTGAATTCGATAGGTAATTGGATTGTCTTAGGATTTTTATTCGCAACTATGGTTTTGTCTAAGGTATTCTTAGAAATTGCACTTGGCGATTTTCCTAATATAGACTTAGAAGCAATAGTGGGCCTAGAGGAAATGCCAGATGTAAGTTTCTTGTTATGAGATAAAAGAGATTTTACAACTCACTTCTTATGATCACCAAATAACATGCTTTTACGATAGAACACACAAGATGCATCAACATTCAAAACATTCAAAGTATTAGCCTTTGTTACATAAAGATTAGAATTACAAGTTTTTAAGTTCGATTCTAAATCATACGCAACATGCATTTTATTCAAACTCCTAAGGTGATCTTCTACTTCTTGGTCTTTTAGTGTGTCGCACCTACGTTGCCAGATACTAGTCTTCTTTTTGTTGCTCATATGCTTGGTTCTGCTAACGCTAGGAGGGGTGACTATTCCTGTAGAAGTAGAAGCATTCAAATTAGTAGTCTGATGGGATGTTTGCCTAGGTGTTGTGTCCATTTTGTACATTCCTGGTGCAATCACATTTGTGTGAAGAAACTTTCCTTTTTCAAGTAATTTAATTTTCTCTTTGAGTTCAATGATGATGTGATTCTTTTGTTGAATTTTTGAATTAAGTTCTCTGTTTAAGCGAATGGTGTCATTCCGATTTTGACAACCTTCATCAATGTCCTTTTCATATGTGAAAATTTGACTTTTTAAAACAGCATTTTCCTTTTCAAGATTCTTAAGTTTGGAAGCGTGACTGTTCTTAAAGGACATTGTTTCGTTTTGACTTTGCAACTTTAATTCAAAATCAAGACTCTGAGTTTGACACCATTGCAACTTTTGATTGAGTTGAAAAATCTCTTTTGAAAGTTTATTTTGCACATCATCATTGAGTTTAACGATTCTCTCATTTTCTCTTTTTAACTTCTGAATTTCATGTCTCAACGTTTCAGTGTCCGCAGTGTGATTATCAACAAGCATAGCATTGCAAGACACATAAATGGAATTCATAAACACAGAGATAATATCAGAACTTAGAACATCTTCCAAGAGTCGATTAGCTTCTTTTTGTAAAACTTTGTTTCGACTTTTTTGTTTTGAGATCGCATTTTCTGTTGCATTGAAAGTGTTCATCATGGATGTTACTTCTGTTTGAAGTTCCTGTTCCTAGTGTGTAGCACAAAGACGCAAATGTTGAACATATGGTAAAAATTATTTTTGAAAAATTTCTCTCTTTTCTTTTTCATAAGGAGATAGAAAAGTGGAAATTGTTATCTCAGAATTACGTTCAATTGCTTGTTCCAAAAATTTGATGTCTTCCATAAACGTATCAAAATATCTAAGTACGAGACATCGTTTTGGTAATGGTGCAATTACACCAGAAGTTGGTAAAGGACCATTTATTTGTGCCACTGGTTTAACAGGACCAACCTCAGAAGAAGATTCATTAATTTGCATTACAAACCATGATTCTTTTGTTTTATCTTTTTGAGGAACGAAGGTGTCGGAAATATGAGGTACTTTTGAATAATCAAATGGTTTATTAAACTTAACATTGCTCATTTTAGATCTACTCTCTTCTTCCTGTTCCTTTTCTTCCTCACAGTTATGTACAATAACACGCATAATAGAATCATCAAAGAGATGTTCTGCACTATACAACTTTGGATTTTTCCTTGAGTGCTTTGTGTAGAAAACGTGGTTTTTCATCACCAATAGCAAAACCATAACCTTGGGGATTTTGTTTAAGAGTAAACTTTTGAATTGTTGTTACAGACTCACCAGTTTTATAATACTAGTACAAATCTGGGATTTCGTCACACATGTTACTTTTTGAACGGCCACACAATCAGATATTTATGTGACTAAATGTACCAGAATAAAATAAACAGCCACACTTGATCCAACTTGTGTGACCATTTCGGAATTTCATTGTCACAGATTTGAATATTTATGTGACTAGAGGTAACTGGTAATTTTTTTTTGATTATTTAGTCACTTATTGTTTTGGGATGTGTGACAGATACAAATAAGTTTGAAATATTAGTCACGCTATATATATACATATGTGACAAATATATGTCACGCAATTGAACAGTGTGACCAAAATCCATATATGGTCACATGAAGTAATTGTGTATGTGGCTAAATCATATAGTCAAGTTTGTCACACATTATTTAAAAGTGACTGGTATTTATGTAATATTTTACATGTCCCACACTTAGTTTTTCCCAAAATAAAATTTCCCCTCAACTTTTCACGAGCCTCGCCTAAATTTTTCCCCAAAATCAAATTGCCCTCCTTCCCAAATATTTCATTGACCCGCCCATGTTTTTCAATACTCCATCCCAAATATCATTTACACCAAAACTAGATCTGGTCTTCTTCTATCTCCTCAACACACTCCTTACCAACGCCACCGCTCGCACCACCACCACACTCGCACCAAGACCACCGCTCGCACCACCACCACACTCGCACCAACACCATTGCTAATTTTTATGTTTGTGTTTGAGGGTTTTTGTTAGACCGTCGTGACCCATCAACAAACAAGTTTTTTATATAAAAACTTCGGTGACATCGTCTCAGTAAGAATTTTTATATACTGTAATTGAATATATAAACAATTTTTTTCTATTCATAACTATGCAGAAAGTATTTTTAATTATAATTAGTGTTTTTATATGAAGTGGACTTCGTAGTTTGTAACTCTGTCTGAGCTTGTCTTAGCCCTGATGATGTCTTCGTATATTAAATTTCAGTCTCTAAAGAAGAGGAAGAGGGATCTCCAGAAAGCTTCCCCATTGGACCTGTTGACCTAAGTATCTTTTTTGAAGAAGATGGAAAAATATACGGCTACCAAGGCTTAAAGGTATATATCATTATTATCCAACTTATCGATATTTAAGTTATTTAATATGTGGTTTCTGGCATATGCTACTCATATATTATTGGGGGTCTTTGCACTTGTATAAATGTCAAAAAAAAAAAGAAAAAAAAAGAAAAGAAAGTAATAATAAAAAAATAAATAAAGTGTTATTGTTATGCATTACTCAATAAATTATATTTGCTATGTTAGTGGATGCATAGTCAAAGCTCATGGATCGTCATTGTTCATAATCTTTCTATCGTGCGAAGAAATCGTGTTTTGGTTTTTAGTATTAATGTGTACAAAATTAATGCAGATCACTGTCTGGATCAGCAGCATATCATTTAAAGCATATGCTGATATTTCTTTTGAGAGCACATCTGATGTAAGTACTCATTGTGTACTATATTTTTTTTGAATCGTGTTTTCGTTCTTTAATGACTGATTTCTGTACGTATAAATCTGACTTCGTGTCTTTTCAATGGTTGATATTGTATGTCACTGGTAAAGGCTGGGAAAGGAGTCACGGATCTTAAAACTTCTCTTGAGGTGATCATCCTACGCATCGTTTGCATGTTGGTTGTTATTTGTGTGCAGTAGCGCAATGCTGATGACCATCTCATTTTCTTCTGTGCAGAATATTTTTGCAGAGACAAAAGATGACTTCCTCAAAACATTTTCCATATAAAATCAGTATGGTCTCCGTTGGTTCATTAATTTGATTCCTATACCCCTTTTTATTTTGATATCTTGGTTGATTTTTGATGCTTGTCGATGTACAGATGTATGATTTCAGATGGGAAAATACTTCAGCCATCTGTGAATAGCAAGGGGTTAAAGGATTCGAAAGCAGATGAGCTTGGGTGCGTATTACACTTACCATTTACATGAAAGGTCATGTCATGTTTACCACCATTTCTGATTCACGTATTACAGAGTAAATAATAGAGGTCTTTAGTGTTTATTGAAAAGTTGTGTTTTATTTGCATGTATCACGTTTTAATATGTTGAGATGCAGTTGCTCAATCCTATCTGTTATGATTAGGTTGTCTGCGTCGAGGGCGAATCTATGGGTCTTCTTTACTGTTGATTGGTAGCATTTTTCCGTCTCCTTGTTGATGGTAACATTCAGCTGCTCTCGATAAATGAATAAATATGTGGTTTTGCATGCTTATCTGCATATATTAGAGCTAAATTCTCCATTTCAACTGTTTCTGTATCAGGTAGCAATCCCATTGATGTTACTGATCCCGACTGGCAGATGTATCTTCTAGTTGAGAAGAAAAGTGATCAGCAGGACATTCCACAAAATGCTTGGTTTTGCAGCCCTTTACCGGTTCTTCCATTACTCTGACAGCCACCTGTTGAGACTTGGTCAGGTATATTCCCTGTTTTATGTTCTCCTTCAGCCTTTCTGATCAATTCCATAATTGCCCTGGCAAAGGGGGTGGGTCAGACAACGGGCTAAAATGGGTAACTTTATAGGAAGGGTGAAATGAGTTGGGTTGGGTAGGGCTCACACACCTAATAAAGCAGTTCTAAATTAACGACTCAGTTAGTTCTAATAAAGTAGTTCTATTGGCTGTAAACTAGAGGTGGCAATATCAACCCATTTATTTTTTATCTTTCCATTTGGCCGTCTGCGTTTTTTGCTGGTTTTTAGTTGTCGAGTGGGATTGTTTTGAAAGGTACTTGGGTTTTGAAAGTTGGGTTGTCATTGTATAGTGATGAGTTTGCGTTTAAAGGGTGTGGTAATGTGGTGATTGTTCGTGGTGAGGGAGTGCTGATGTTAACTGTGTTCTTGATGAGGATAGATTGAGGGGTGTGGCGTTGATCAATTTGTTGTTTGTTGGGCATTCGATTGTGGTACTGATATTGTGTTTTGTGATAATGGGATTATTGAATCGTAATAAGTTGCCTCAGCCCTCTACTAGTTCAAACCAATGAACTTACAATTGAGTTATGTTTTCCAAATATCTTGATAATGGGATGGATTGTGTTTTCCTAATTTTGTCCTGTGGAAATTATCTTTCTTTGCTCAACTGCTTTTGTGTTCTTCCTAGAGAGCATTACATATTTCATTTTAGTAGAAATGATTTCCTGTTAACTTTTTAACATTTCTGTTATTTCTAGTCTTAATTGTGTATTTTTTTGATGTTGCAGAAAAATAAACTGAAGAAGATGTGTGTGCTTCGTCACGAAGGTTCTATCTAACCACTCGATCCCAAATTTTCATCATATGCCAGCGTTAAATTTGCTACTCTATTTTAAACACTAGACTCCCATATTGACTTCAATGGTCGAATGAGTCATTTTCATGTTATAAAACGAGGTTTGCCAAAACTATCCTTTAGTGGTACTTTAATGTACTATAATGAATCTATTCTCTAAGACGCAACTCCATATCCTAAGCTAATTACAACTATTTTGTTTGTACACAACATTTGAAGGAGATGATTAAAGACTTCATCGAGAAACAAACAAATGGACGATGCACAAACTTGATTCTGAGCAGCATTTGGAAAAACAGGAAAAACAAAGTGAAATGTTTTAGTTATAAACCTTTGTGGCTTTCATCCGTTTTACTACAGTACGGATGTAAATGAAATTTCAGATTTTATCCATTTTACTACATTGCAGATGTAAATGAAATTTCAGATTTTGTCATACATAGATTCGTAACAGACACGCTGATGGTCACGTCGCAACACTAAAGAAGATATAGGTCAGCAACAATAATTGGATGCATGATATCACCTAATCGATTATTATCATTGCTGACATATATCAATTATTATCATTGCTGATATATACAATGATGCTGTTTAGGTTGTTTTGCTTCTAATCTGGGGACCGGCAAGGGGACCTCTGTGCTTGAAATGGTTACTGCGTTTGAGAAAGCATCCGGAAAGGTACTTCCCACGCTTAACCATCTCTATCACTTGTACATCATCCTGTATTTACTAACAACTTACTATTTTCAGAAAATCCCTGTTAAGTTCTGCCCGAGAAGGCCAGGAGATGCTACTGAAGTTTACGCGTCCACTGACAAAGCTGCAAGTGAGCTTGATTGGAAGTAAGTTATCACATGTCTTTATTGTTCTATGTAAACTGCATTAATCCAGTTTGTTGGGTAAATATTATAGTTAGATCACTTATTTGCCTGTTGACATCAGTACAGTACATGGTATATATTTCGTCTGCATGAGTGTTTTATCTTATCACTGTATCCGTAAAATCAAGTGTCTTGGTTTATATAAGGGAGAGAGTGTATTGATTGTGGTTTGCTTCTTTATAAGTAGTTGTGTTGGCCTGTTTAGTGGTTTCAACCTTTTTTTGAGACGGTTTGTTGTGTTTTTGCAGGGCAAAGTATGGGATTGATGAGATGTGCAGAGATCAGTGGAACTGGGCAAGACAGAAACCGTGGGGATACCAGAAGCCGCCAACCAAGTAACACTTGAGGTTGTGATTCAAATACAATTTTCTGTTGTAGTAGTTGCAACTGTTAGTTAGTACTTCTAGTACAAAGTTAAGACTGTTCAAAGATTAAGATTGCTTGAAGTTAATATTGCTAGTGTATTAGTTACAGCTGTTAGTTATAAGTTAGTACTGTTGGTTCATATAGTTAGTACTGCTTATATGATATGTATTAGTTGTTTATGGAAAAGATTATAGATACTTAGAAAAGTATTGTAAGCCGACTAGGACTCCTTGGTGTATAAAAGGAGGTCCTAGGGTATAGAGTTATATATGAATTTTATATTTGGTTCAGTTATATACATTCCAATTTTATTGTATTTGAATTTGTTTTGATATATATTTGAATTTGTTTTGATATATATTGATTTCTTAAATGTGACTAAAAGATGTATATAGTCACACTTATTAACACTTTTGGTCACTGTTTGTTTAATTCGTTATGTGACTAAATATTACAAAAGGCCAAAAAAAAAAAAAAAAAAAAAGAAATTCATGTGGCAATTGGATGATCAATAGTCCACACAAAATACACATTTCTTCACTTAAACAGCATATGGTCACACTTATTAACACTTTTGGCCACTTTATGCTTAATTGTATGTGACTAAATACCCAAAACAAACATGCTTTGTGTGACTAAATATTACAAAAGGCCACACAAACATAAAATTCATGTGGCCATTGGATGTTCAATAGTCACACAAAATACACATTTCTTCACTTTAAACAGCATATGGTCATACGTATTAATACTTTTGGCCACTTTTTGCTTAATTGTATGTGACTAAATACCCAAAACAAACATGCTTTGTGTGACTAAATATTACAAAAGGCCACACAAACATAAAATTCACGTGGTCATTGGATGAACAATAGTCACATAAAATACACTTTTACTTGATTTTAAAAAGCATATGGTCACAATTATTAACACTTTTGGCCACTGTTTTTTAAATTGTATGTGACTAACTTAAAAAAAAAAAAACACACGTTGTGTGATTAAATCATCACAAACGTCACATTTATTATATATTCATGTGGCCACAGGACGGGAAATAGTCACACAAAATACACATTTACTTGAATAAATCATTTCAAATGTCACATATATTATATATTTATGTGGCCAAAGGACCAACAATAGTTACTCTAAAAAAACATTCGTGTGACTATAAAGTGTTTACGGTCACAGATACTGATTAATCCAACAAAACTTGTGCCTAATTTGTCACACATATTCGGATTTTGATCACTCTTTTTCAATGAAAAAGGCCACAAACTAAACAATGTCATCATATGCCACCTACGGTGGCGCGACTTTTGGTGACACACAAAAAAAAAACGTGTGTGACTATATGCATATCGTCACACATTTTTGGAGTGACCAATACCACTTTTTGTACCAGTGTAAACAACTTTTTGAAACTCTTTTAATTTACATTCCAACTCTACGATTTTCTTAAGATAAAAATTAATCCATTTCCTAGACACTTGTTTATGTTCAGAAAAACTAGCTTGACAAGTTGACAACTCTGTTTTTGTTTTTGAAAGTTCAGAATTGAGGTGTTCAACCTGTTGTTTGAAATCTAATTTTTCTTGTTCCATTTTAGAAATCAAGTTATTTTTGGAAACATTTAATTCTCGTATTTGATGTTCTAAATCTTGTTCTTTGACATAAGATTTTTGGAATGCAACTTCAAAACTTTTTTCTTGTTTTTCTTTTGTTTCAAAATTTGTGAGTTGTATTTTATAGCACTCAAGATCCTTAGTTAATAATGCAAGTTTTGCTTTTAAATTTCTGCTGATCTCATTGCATTTATCAATCTGAGATTTTTGTGAATCCAACTGGGTTTGGGTGGTCAATAGCAAGGTCATGAGTTCTGGATCTGGACCAAGCGAAAGATCATTTTGTTCAATTTGATCATTGTTATCTTCATCAATTGGATCATCAAATGTAACAACTGTGTTAATTTGATTTTCATCAAATGTAACCACTGTGTTCATTTGTTCATCTTCTTGAGGAGATAATAACGAATCATTTTGAACAACTTGCTCCTTGTTTGATGCAGATGCAGATGGTGATACAATTTCATGTATTAGACATGTTGAATCAGGTACCTGAGATAGACCGTCAGTATCATATACTGGGCCTGTGTCACTCATGTGCAATTCCTGCATGTTGGCCATTAGCATCACAGCTGCATTTGCTTCCAAGTCTTCCATGTTATCATCAGAGTACGCATTTGCCATGAAATTGTTTTCCTTCTCTGTGAGAGTGCCCCAGATTCATCCTTGAGAGCAAGAAGTAGTGCCTGCTTGTGAAACTCACTGCCTCTTGTTCTAGGTTTGGGACAAGCAGTAGCTAAATGACCTTTCCCATTGCAGTTGTAACACTTAACATTTGTATTCCCATTCCCTTGATTTCTAGTCTCAATAATTTCAACCCTTTTTTGTGGAGCACCTGCATTGTTCCTACTGCCACTTGCTGCATTAAACCTTTGTCCAGTTCCTGTATTTCCCATGTAACCTCCTGATCCATTTCTTCCATAAGCACGATTTTGAATTTCAACTCGTCCATCTTGTACAACAGCTTGATTCCTAGTGTTGGATGAAGTGCGGAGACGATTGTTGGATTTGTTGGAGAACTTGCTGAAAGCACGAGCAATGAGTGCAAATCCTTCATTCAATGAGTTGAATGCATCATCTTCGTCACTGTTTGTATTGGTGTAAAGCATGGTGTCAGTGTTGTCGTAGGGGACTAGTTGATTTGAAGTTGATTGTTGTGTTGACTCATATGGAATGAGTTGGGTGGAAGATGTTTGTTGAGGATAGTTAAAATGAGGTTGCTGTTGGACATAAGCCTGGTTTGAATGTGAAGGCGGAGCAAAGTGAGATTGAGCTATCAATGCCGGTGAGTTTGGAGTTGTAGAAGGTGAATAAGTACCACGAACAGCTCGATCTTTGTCAACTTCATACTGATGGTGCTTCAGATAATCATACAACAACACATAAGATGCATTGTGTAGATTTTTTGCTTGACGAAAAAAGGTGACATATTTTTGCCAATCTGGACTAAGACAGCTGAGGAACTTTGTCTTGACTACAATCCTGGGTAAAACAATGTTGTGTCTGTCCAAGTCATTTATGATGTTAGTGAACCGATGGTAATATGACTCTAGTGATTCTCCTGCTTCAATCATGAACATTGTGTATTCGAGATAGAGTTTTGATTCCATGTCTTCTTGGTTCAGTTCTGTGCCTTTCATTAGAAGATGAACGTGTTCCCACATGTCTTTAGCCGTTTTCTGAGCACCAATACTTCAGAAGATTGGATTAGGAATTCCCTGAAGAATGTAGGACATTGCAAGTTCATTTGCTTTACGATGAAGTAGTTGTTCTGCAGTAAGCTGAGTATCAGGAATAGGGGTCACAGTTGCTTCTCTTGGAGGAATTTCATTTGGATCTCCAGGAACCGCTGTAGTTGGCATTTGGAATGGACCTTCAATGATAACCTTTTTCATATATTTGCCATATGGTTTCTTGAGTTTGATGAACCTTAAGAATCGACTTGCCCATTGTACATAGTTACCAGGAGTGAGCATAGGAGGTGTGTCAAGTGATCCAGCTTCATGTCTTGATTGTTGACTACTTATGGCTTCACACATCTGATCAAACCAATGTGGTTGTTTTGCTGGAAGTGGGTAGGACTGCATTGGTTGTTGTTGAGGGAATTGTTGTTGTGGGAAGAATTGATGTTGTTGCATGAAGAGTTGTTGTTGAGGATACTGCGGTTGTGGAGGATACTATTGTTGCTGATGATACTGCTGTTGTTGATTGTAAAAGTAATTGTAGTTCGGTGGTTGAGACATTATGTAGAATTAAAGTAACTTGTGGATGATGGATCTTTTAGGATAAAGAAGGTTGTTGTTGTAGTTTAGATCTCTAAGTAGAAGATGTGAAGAAAAGTCCTTACTCAAAGAATTAAGTTCTTACTCGAAGCTCCTTGCTCGAAGAATGGTTACTCGAAAATTCAATTCCTTACTCGAAGACTAAAGTATGAAGAAGTATATGGCCCCTTACTCGAAGAAATTAAATCCTTATAAGTTCTGATTTCCTAACTCGGAAAGTATAAACAGAACTTTGTTACTTGAAGAACTTGCTTACTCGAAGAATCCTTACTCGAAGAGTAGAATTTCACGAAGTATATAATCCCTTAGTAGAAGGATTATAAGTGAAGAGGTTCTGATTTTCTAACATGGAAAATATAAACAGAACTTAAGAGTAATCGTTACTCGAAGAAGCTTGCTCGAAGAAATACTTCTAACTCGAAGTCTTGCTCGAAGAACCTAATCTTACTTGAAGACTAAGTTGAAGAATCACTTCTAACTCGAAGAACTTCAACCGCCTTACTCGAAGAATATAAGCTTACTCGAAGACTAAGTTGAAGAAACCCTTCTAACTCGAAGAACTTCAACTGTCTTACTCGAAGAACTCAGCCTAAGTCGAAGGATTGCGAGACAAAATCTTTAAATTTTCTACCAAATCTAATCTAAAACAACCTAATCTACCCCTTTACGATTGATACCACTTGTTAGGTCACAAATCTAATCACACAAGTTACGGATCTAGAGAGAGAAAGTAAGAGAGAGAGAGAGAATGGATGGAACATGCATAAGAATAATTAACTTTGAATTAACATGAACCAACACCCTTATCTAAGTTAGAAGGGGTATTTATAATGTTTACAATAAGATGGGGCGTTTCCCTAATAATAGAAATAAATAAAAGGCCACGGCCCATGAGCCTTCTACATAAACTGTGACCAATACTTGATATTATGAAATGTGTTCCCAACAAAGCATAAGGGCTTAAAAGGGAAAATGAATCAATTTATACTTGATTAAAAACTTAATGGTCGCAATACAATCTTATTGTAATCAAGATGAAAAGAATACTCAACTTAAAAAAATAATAAAAAAATAAAAAGAAAAGAAAGATATATAATAATAAAACAAAACAAGCAAGTAACTAGCTAATTACATAGGAGATTTTAAACAATCGATCCAACTACAAATCTTATGACCCCGAAATTTAAGCTAAGAAAACGAACGAATATTATCAAAGATGTCACTTTTCCTCATAGAATGAGAGCTAAAAGTGACACTATTACAGAACCGCAAAATCCACCACATAGAAGATGCGATAATGATGTACATACGTTGAATCTTCTCATTAGAAACATACCATGAGTTCAACCAATCCTTCCAATGCTCATTGGACGTGAAGAAAGGGAAGGAGTTATCACACCAAACTTGGACAAGTCTCCAAACATCAATAGCAATATTGATGACATCAAATAACAACATATTATTAGCATCATTTATCCTATGTATATTACTCAATTTATACTATTTTATATGAGATTTGGTACTTAACCATTTACTTTTGTAAATCTGAGTAATATTCGAGCATTTGGAGAAAGTTATGGACAAAGACGTGTTTTGGAGCAAAAATGATGACATTGAAGAAAGCCTACTGATCAGACACTCAATACGGCGTATCAATGCTAATTAGATACGCCGTATCCATATACTTTGAAGATTTTAAGACCTTGCCTGAGATGAATATGGCGTATCAATCTTTGGGAATACGCCAATATGAATCTTGGTCGATTTGAAGAACATAGTCGAAGATGCTTTAGTATTTTGGCCGTAAAATCTGTCACACCCCCAAAATTTGGATTGCAGCGGAATGGAATTCCGAGGGCGTAACGTTCTTGGATAACAAAGTACAAGGAAATAAAGAATGACCTCTAAGTGAGTCATTTTAAAACAAACGTTTGATTTAAACATAAACGTTTTACCAAAGCATTAATATCAGAGTTCACCATCAAATGTAAGATTTTAATACATAACTAAACGCTAAGTAATGCAATGAAATCTTCATCATGATGTGCGTTCCAAAATGTGACTCTAGTATGCTCCATACATAGGTGGTTATTATCGTCTAGTTACCTGAGAATACACGCTAAAAAGGTCAACATAATTGTTGGTGAGTTCATAGGTTTAAGTAAACAAGTAAAGTGCGGACCACAAGATTTCAATAGCATGACAATCACAACAAATATAACGTCATAGCCAAAAATAATATACAGTGCCCTAAGCTCATGACACCGAAGCTCAACGTAATGGTATGCAATCAAGCATAATGATAATCAATGCCCCAAATAAGTGTTTGCCAGACACTCAGAAATAATCCGAATGATATGCGTCCGTTTTACAGGTTGGCGCGACCAAGTCGGACGGGGGTGTTAACCCAAATAGATCTATTCATAACATCCGCGCTTACAAGTAATTAACGGTTCATGATTCATGGGGACTTTAATCGCAATGCGGTAACTTAGGCAAAGTAGCGGTTTTTAGCACTTGTGTCCGAAAAATAAGCAATGTATTCCCACCCCGAGGGTTTAGAAATAATGTACAAATAATGTAAAAATCGGGGCTATGAAACTCACCTTAGTTATCAAATCTCGATTAGTAACTTGGTAAACTGTGAATAGTGGTCCGATAACTCTAACCGCAACCTAAATAAGTACCATGTCTTAGGTTTGAAAACAAGGTCGTGCATGCATGTTCATATGCTATTATATCACTTGTACATGTTTGTTGCAACATTTAACGTCAAAAATATAGTTATGACAACTCTTTCAATTATTAAGTATAAATTACCTCGGATATAACGCGTAATTAGTTTGTCTCGTACTTTAGGTAGGGTTATCTTACTAATAAGTATTTTAGAAAAATCACCGTTACGCTTTAACAACATTCTATGATAGTCTTCTAAGTGACTTTTGAGAAAAATAAAGTTTTACGTCAATAATTAACACTTTGTTGGATTCCTGAAAATGACTAAGTGGCCCAGTAAAGCTAGCCGTAAAACGGTTTCTACTAAGTGTTACTGACCCAACTCAGTGGATTTAGAAAGTATATAGTAAGGTCTACAAAAGATAACACTGACTTTTAGCCCATTCGGATCCCGATCCCACACTTTTATGGCCATAAAGTTAGGTGGTCAGGCTGTTTTTATAGTTTCTGGGCAGTTTTCGGGGAAGTTGAGAGGTCATAAGTTACTCGTTATAAATTCATTTGACAAACGGTTGGACTTTTTGGAAACTAGGCTAGGTGAACTTTATTTTACCTACTAGTTCCATTTTTCCATAACAGACCCTATCTATGAGAAAAACGGGATTAAACATGGTCACATGGGAAAACAGTTTTGACACTTAAGAAAGTTTGAGTTTTGAGCTAATGGTTTTGGCCAATTTTCGTCATAATTCAAATCTATGTATCTTGGTCGTTTTAGCTCCATTTCTTAAGTTATTTATATCCCCGGGTTCGTATTTAAGTGTTCTAACATATTTTTAGTGCCTCGGAATATCTAGCTAGCTTCTAATGTCCATTTTCACCCTTTGAAAAACCCTTAACAGCATCCTATTTTTCAGAAAATTAATTTTTAGTTACTTAACTTTTAAATAGCGTAGTTTCTTCGTTATATATCCGTTTTAATCCATTCAAGCGACAAAGTTTTCGTAATAGAGTCTAGTTTCTATATTTCTACTCAAATCATTCATCCTACTTACTGATTTTTCCAGATTTTACCAAATAAGACAGCCTTGTATAAAAGTGTTTCAAAAATGTAGTATCTAGTCCCCAAATTATACCAAACCACTTTCAATCACTATAAAACCATTCTAACTCTATCACATACTCGCCAAGAGTGTCATGTCACTCAAGTATGCATAAAAATTAGAGTTTTTAACATAATAGCTAGTTCTCATTTAATATGTTTAAGAAAATCACAAACATGTACCCAAGTGATTCAAGACATATGCAATCATGCAAAAATCATACTAGGAAGTGAAATAACTCATAAGTAAGTAGTGTAAGGTTATAAAATCAACTTGATGACTTACTTGAGGTGATTAGTAAAATGGAAGGATAAACTCTAGTTTTTACCCAAACCAAAACTCTTAAACCCTTCTATACTAACAATCAGCCTTAAAATACTTGAACTTATGTACAATCAATACCCTTGCTTCCTCCTCTCCTTGTGGTTCGAAATATATGAGAGTGTGAGTGGTGATTATAGTTTTTCTTTCTCTAGTTGGTAGTGTGTGTAGTAAAAAAAAAAATGAGAAGTATGCATGTATTTATAGTTAGGATTTTGAAAGTGGGTCAAAGAATGATTATGGTCTTGGTCTTGAGTCTTGGCTGACCTAGCTAGGAGGGGGGGGGGGGGGGCAAAATTCTAGTCAAGCCTCCAAATGTTAAGTCCTTGCAAGTCCATGTTTTAAGGGTGGCTTGTCTAATATTAATTGTAGGTGGAAAAATTGTCTAGTAATTGATATGGTTTAAAGCGGGGGGCGGGGGGGGGGGGGGGGGGGGGGCTTAGGTAAAACTAGGAGTAGAAGATTAAATTTTTATGTATGTATTGGGCATTAAAAATAGATATTGGTTATCGGTTTGGTAATTAACGTAAGTTACGCGTAATTAAACATTATGAATAAAGAAATTACATTAGGCGTAAGGAAATATTTTTAGAACTTTGGTAATAATTTAGGAAGTGTAAAAATGCATTAAAAATAATTGTTAGGAGTATTGGGTATTAAAAATAGGGATAATTATTAGAATGCCCCAGTTGCCCAATGCGTTTGCTTATCCGACCCGATCTCAGAAAATTCTGATATTAGACCAGGGCAACTTGTCTGACCAACTACGGGATACCACGTGTCCGACCAAAGTTCATTTGTTGAAAGTATTGTTTTTTGGGCAACAAGTAATGTTTTTTGGGCAACTTGTAACTTTTGGGCAACTTATACCGGGCAATTGGAATACTCTCACAACATTCAACTAAACAACACATATAAACAATCTCACAACCCTCTCCTCCGCATAAACCATCACAACTCACACCACCACAACCACTCCTGCAACTCTCCAACCAAAACAAAAACAATTCTTCGATCACTCCTCCGCCGCCGCCGCCACCTCCCACCATCACACAACCACCCCACCATCACTAAAACAAACCCAAACCCCAGATCCAAACCCCTACAAATAGCCCAATCCCTCTCCACTTATTTGATGTTGAAATGATATTCTATGCAACGAGTTGATCCTGTTTTCTACTATTCACCTCGTAGATTTTGAGTGGTCATCAAGAAAATGCTGAATTTGCTCTTGACATGTGCCAAAGCAAACCCCTTGTACTTTCTGGAGGTAATATATTAGTTCCAGCATTTTTTTGACCTACTTAGTAAAGTGTTGACTATTTAAGCGGTGCTTGATACTGAATTACTGATATACAAAAACAGATAATTTCTAATGGCCAACTGAACACCTAGGTTTCTCAAAAACCTATTTTGGCTCTCTTATAAATAGGTACTGCAAGCTTTAGATGACAAACTTACTTAATCTCTATTGTAAACGTGCCATATGCTAACGGATATATATACAAAGAGTTGTAATTACGCCTGAGCTTCACACAAATGGATCTTAATAAAAGTGTTGTATATCTTGTTGGCAGGGAAGGACAAGTCGGTTGTTTTGTGGAATATCCATGATCATATATCTACTTTGGCAACACAACCGGGGATAACAAAGAGTGTTGGTTCTGATGATAAGCTAGCTGAGAGCCCTGTTATTCAAGAAAGAGGTGTATTCCATGGGCATGAGGATACTGTTGAAGACGTTCAATTCTGTCCCTCTAGGTATTTGACACCATCTTCATGTTGTGAAACATAAATTTTATTTCTTGAATAGCTACTAGATGTGACAAAATAGGCAGGTCGGGCTGTTTAGGTAACATGTCAAAATAGGTTTGGGCCGAGACAGTAGAATTTTTGGTACAGGTCAGGCTAGCTTGGGGTCACGTTATTGTTATTTTAATCATAGTAGCACATTCATTATTATGAAAATATAAAAAGATGGACAAAAAGGTGTTTGCGGGTTGACCCACCTCGACCTGACCCGTTTTGTTATGTACCAAAAATGATCTGTTTTAATTTGAACCCATTTTTATCCGTTTCTCAACCCATACATCCTGCCCATCTTGCCACTTTTAATATTACTTTATTTGCTCCCCTTCCTCGGTTTTCTAAAAATGTCTAGTCTCAAGAAGATTGGTCAATCTTCTGGTCTAGCCTCAAAAACTGCACAAGGCTTATTGCTCCGCCATTCTGGGCACGGGTACAAAACTAATCATTTTCGTTATCAAATTTGTTGTTTATCGTGCCATGTAGCTCATAATCATGAACATATCCGATTTCATGTTTCTATTTTTTGGCTTACCACCAAATAAATATAATACAGTAATTTTTCTAGATGAGCTTTTGTAATCCAGTATTACATCTTTTGCTCAGATCATATTAGAAGCATTAGTTTTTTGAGCCACACGATTTGTTTTTTGTTGAGAGGCACTTATGGATATTTGACTACATATTATATGTAAAATTGCTTATCTTATGTGTGCGAATGTAGGGACAAGGTGGTTGATTTTCACTGGAATGCTCATGATCCATGGACAATTGTTAGTGTATCTAATGATGATGAAAGTACTGGTGCAGGTGGAACCTTACAGGTTATCTTTTTCCTCTTTGCATCATTTTAGATTGTTATCGATTATAAGAGGTTAGAGTTTTAAACCATTTACCTGTAAATGTGTTGAATTGGGTTAAGCTTTACCTTTAAGGCGTCAAATGCGTTAAACAGTTTGCAAGTTGTTCAAAGTGCATTCAAATAGTAAATTCTGTAAGAATATCTTAATATAATAATGTGATTTTTAAGTGTTAAAAAAATTGAAAAAAATTCATTCCCACCCAAATCCCAATTTGACCGGTTGCATGACACGCCTTTTAAGCAACTTCTATCAATTAAGTTTATTATTATGGAAATGTATCTGTCATTTATATTCTTGAAACTGATTATGATCCTAATGTGTGCAGATATGGCGGATGATTGTTCTAATTTATCGTCCAGAGCAGGAGGTTCTTACGGAGATGGATAAATTCAGATCTCACATTCTCACTTGCCCACCCGAGTAGAACTCTTAGGATGTCTTAATAATTAATATCGTTATGAACTCAAGTATGCTGTAGGAATTTGTAGAATAGTAATCTGCATGGTGATATTATCTATTGTATAATTGTATTAGATTGTTTCTAGACTCTTGTATCCTTTTAATATAAATTGCGGCATCTACCGACTTTTGGTGTTTGTCTTTGAAGTTTTTTGGTATATTTTTGGGTTTTGAAAGTATGACTATTTTAGAATCTGTTAGTTCCAAGTTACTAAAGTGTTGATTCTCAGCCCGTCTGCAATCTGTTAAAAAGGCACTGATCGAAAAGAAAAAAAAAAAAAAAACTCTTTGAAACCATCTTTTATGTTTATGGTTTTTGTTTACATTTTCTTTGTTCTGGAAAAAGATGTTATGTGATCATCGTTTATGTAGTGAAGACTAGAATTTGTGGTGACGTGCTTATCTGACCGTGGGTTCATGGGGTTTATACCTTTTTTTTATTCTTGATTTTCTACTTCTCGAAGGTGGAAAATACAGAACTTGTATTGGGTATTTAATACTTAGGGTATATGTTGATTGCTATCTGTCACAATATATTGATTTAAAAATGCAAGAGTATCTGGAATTCTGGATGAGTAGAAATAGATAAACGCAGCAGTTTGTTAATTTAGAATATTGGTTTTGGATTTCTGTAATGCCTTTTGGACATGGTTTGTGACCTTTTAACCGACTAATCTACGGATTCTTTTTGTTAAATGTAAATACAAGCATCAAAGTTTTTAACGTCTTTTGGTAAATTCAATATAGGAGTAACATAAATTATATAACATAAAGTGGTGACATTTAATTAAATACAACATCTTGATTAGCCGATCTCATTAGTCATTCCCAACACTTTACATACTGAAGTTGAAATAAAATCTCAACTTCCACAAATGATTCAGTCTTATGTTCTATAATGGCCAAAACTAGATGCCACATACAGTTAGGCCCGGCATAGTTCCTCCAAGACATGCCAGTTTCAGTTCCATGGGAATGTCTTTAATCTCGTTATTATAGACAAATTCCCAGACCCTAACCTCCATCCAGCCATCTTCTCTGCGATCTGGAACTCTCTTATCTCTGTATAAATCAACAGGTCCTGGGGATTTAAGATAAATAATTGTGCTTTCTTTGTTATTCTTGTTGAGTAGATTCCGTGCTTTCACTGGACACTTGAATCCCTCGCTGTTTTCTGGAAGTTGGAAGACAAGATAACATGCATAGGCTGTATCTGGGGACAACATTTTAGTTTCAATATTGCAGTTGATACTAAATGCTTGGTTGCGTTGAAGCTCAACGACCTCTTCAAATCTGCATTCATAAAAAATAGTGTGATAAAGTTAGTTGAATCCTCTGTGTGTGTATCCAGCATATAAACAACAGAAAACTATGACACTAAACTACCATATATACGAACCTAGACATTGTTGAAGATGGGCATTTGGTAAATTTTGCATCTGGAGATTGTTTATCACCGCCTTTGCGGGTAGCATATGGCATTTATTGCTGTTGACTTTGCTTAGCAAAAAGAACTGTTCAATATAGAGTACCAAATTCGTGAATGTCTAACACAGTAAGTACCAATAATACAAACAGAAATCTAGAAAAAACAAAAAAAAAAACCTTTTCCCCATTGTCAATAAGGACTCCAGTTGAAAGAAGCTTGTCAAGCTCCTGTTTGGTCATGGTTGACACATCATACAGTGACCTCTTCATTATTTCTTGAAAGTCGCTTGGCGATTGTTGGTCCTGGTTAACGCTCGACTCTGCATTCAAGAATCTACCCACACTCTCTTCATGAGCCGCCTGTAAAATCAAATTACCATATGCCAATGTCAAGAGTGAGTATGCGTGTCTCGGTTAAACTTTTATAATAGACGGAAGGTAACTTTTATGGACATAAATAACTATTGTGGAAATGTTATACAGACATAGAGCCTCCTTATGCTAAAAGGCTCACATGGAAACTATTGAATGTATCATTTTTGCAGCAAGTTTTGATTAGCATGGCTAACTCATATATTTATCAAAGAGATTAAGACACATGACAAAACCAAAAGTAAATATGAGGAACGAGAAATTGACTATGTTATATGTGCGAATGTTGAATTTTTTAATTCTATTTTTGATAAACTAGACTTCTAACTAGGCATTATGAGTTAGGTATGCAGGTCAAATATTTCATTTGGATATGAACTATCTAAACACAAAAGGAACATACATACATATATTGTTTGGACTTACGTTATCAATGGGTCAAAACTCGATGCCATCTATAAAGATGGGACCATTGCCACAAGGATGTCCCCATAAGCTCTCCAGCTGAACTTCAAAATCAAAAATTTGATTATCACTCCTAAAGCGGCACAACTCTATCATCATCCACTCACCATCCTTCTGCTCTGCAATATATGAGTTTAACTCTCCACTCGTTTGTTTTGTATTTTAAGTCCACATATGGTTTACTTGAAACCAATTTTGGATCACAAAATTTAAACACCAGGTAAGCTCCATATATGATCCCCAAAGATAAAAACTGAGTTTTTATTTTGATTGGGATTTTGAGATTTTGAGTATTTGATATCTTTGCGACTGTTCCAAACCTGTACATATTTTTAACATATTAATTAGCTGGTAAATATATTTGATCACGACACTATCTGTATGTAAGGTGAGAAGTGTAAATTTTCACAAAAATAGTAAAATTGATTTCTGATGAACATAAAGAAAAAAAATTGTTGAAAGAATGTGAAAAAGTTAAACAGATTGGAGGTTAAATGGAAAAAATCGATTGAAATATTTTGATAAAAAAAAATGACAGAGAAGATGACCTAGAGTTCTCTAAAACTTTCCACTTGAAAGACCAACACTTCTCGTAAGAGAAAATTGTTGCTGATATCATTTCTTTCGCTTTTCCATCCTTGTTCAGTGATAACAACTGTAGATTAAAAAAATAACAGAGAATCAGATGCAGAGCTATGAAATTCTAAAGATACAACTAACAGATGTTAACAAAGATATTTTTTATTTTTATTGAACATCTATCAAAGAATTCTAATCACCACTTTTCCATTGTTAAGGAGGATTCCTGAAAAGAAAATGGGATAGAGATCCTTTGTAATTTCTTCGGACTCCCGATGTTCTATCATCTTCATAATATTCTCATTATCTTTAGGAAGCTTTTGCTTAAATTCCCAGTCTAGCTGTGTGTGTATTAAGAATAAAATTTACATTAGTTAAGTTAAATTTCAAACTTTAGAAATATAACAGATAAGGTGAAATTCTGTATATATAAAGCTACCCTTGTCATGTATCAACTCAAAAACTCAAGGTAAAAATGACCCAAACAAGAGACATGACTCTCTTACGATATATACGTGCATATATTGTTAGTGCTCCTCCTTTTTCAATCAAAAATATATCTTTTACTCTTGTAAAACTTACATGAACGTTCAACGCTTTCTCTAGTTCATGTATAACCAAAGCCATCGTTGGACCTTTTTTTTTTAATCTTTCTGCAAACACTTGTAGGCAACTTGTGAAAGTATATCTATGGACTTTGCATCTGTTTGTTTCTTAATATCATCAAATATAAGTGCTTCTAGTTTTTTATCTTCAAAGCAGCGTGCAACTATCCAAGCAAGGAACACAACTTTCGTATTTTTGACTCCATCTCCTGCATCTTTCTCATCTTTGACTCCATCTCCTGCATCTTTCTTATCTTTGACCCCATCTCCTGCATCTTTCTCATCTTTGACTCCATCTCCTGCTTTTTTCTTATCTTTTACTCCATCTCCTGCCTCTATAATTTTGCGAAGTATGGCCTGAGACTTCTTATCGTCCTTATCAATGGGAAAATACTTTTCGACCTTATCAATTGCCAGTCTCCCTGATAATAATTCGAACAAAATCACCAAACGAATAAACATCTGCTTCTTTAGTCGCACCACTTGAATAATATTCTGGATCGAGATAGCCTAATGTTCCATGGTTTTTAGAAACGATAAAATCACAAATACTAGCTTTCCAGTCATGATCTAGTAAAATGTTGCTGCTCTTTAGGTCCCCATGAACTGTTTTTTGGTCTTCTCCAAAAGAGTGAATGTAATTTAGCCCTTTTGTAGCCCCAATAGATATTTTGAGCCGGAGTCCCATGTAAGAGTTGACTCATGTAGGTGCTTATCTAGACTTCCTTTAATTGCATGATCCATAATAATGATATTTTCATTCCCTTCTTCACAAAAGCCATGAAGGGTGATGATGTTCTCATGGACGTAACCACATAGCTTTACAACCTATTTTAAGAATTCACCTTCTCCATAAGAACGCGCCCTATCAAGCCGCTTCACATCTACTGGTATAGATTTCTTAAAAAATGAGAGTTCTCCTTTGTATATCTTGCCTGATGCTCCACTCCCAATAACACATTCCTTGCTGAAGTGGTTTGTGGCTGACTTGACATCCTCAAGCAAAATGGTTTCAGCCCCTATTAGCTATGAAATTATCAAGAAACACAACATCTTAGGAATCAAGTATAAAGAGGTGCAAGCCTATCAAACAAAACTCACTACAAGGAAAGTGCCATTTTCTGTTTCTACTCTTCTTAAAACATGTTTCTTGGTTGTGAGATTCGTGACAGATTCTTAATATGTCACAATTTCTCTGACTTTTGCCTAATCCGATCCCTACAGGTAGTAGTGCATACTTACACAAGGATACTAGTACTATGTGATTCCAGGGGAGTTCTATGAAATCAACATCATAACAAACGACATATAATGTGCATTGCATATAAAGGTAAATAAAAAAATATCGAGATAAAAACAATGGTAAGTTACAGATCAAATGTGGTGGAACTTACTTTCTTCCATAAGAATCAGACACGACACCCCATGAGTACGCTCCAACGAGCATCCCGCCAAAAGCCACAGTTGATATCAAACTCTCTTCGCTTGAAGACAATCCCCACTCAGGCTGTATCGTGTGGTGGAGGGTTACGGAGGTGGAGGGTTACGACGATGGTGGGGATTCATTGGTGATGGGGTTTCGGCTATGGAGGGAATTCGGTGGGGAGGGAGTTGTAGTGGTGGTGTCAGATTGAATTGGTGATGGTAGTGTTAGATCTGAAATGTGTTTCTGCTAGATCTGTATTTGTGTTATAAAGAGAGAGAGAGAGAGAGAGAGGGGGTAGAGATAAATTGTGTATAATATGTAAAATGACCAAAAAACCAGTTGCCCAATATACGGTTGCCCAACAACTAATAGTTGCCCAAAAAACACTACGTGACACATGTCACCCTCCGATGCAAGCTGCCCAATTGTACGAGTTGCCCTGGTCTAATATCAGAATTTTCTGAGATCGGGGCGGATAAGCAAACGCATTGGGCAACTGGGCATATTAGTAATTATCTATTAAAAATATGTATTAGGTATTGCTTTGGTAGTTAATGGTAAGTACGTATATTTATGTAATATTTGTAGAAGAATTGAAAAATGTTTGGAAAATAATTTTTGGCACTTTTGAAATAATTTAAGGAGTATGGAAAAATATGAAAAATAATTGTTAGGAGTGACGGTTGCATTGGTGTTTATTTAATTCGCGGAAAGCATTTATTAACTCAATAAACATAAGTAATTAAAAGGAATTGTTTTAGAGGTTAAAATTTTTGAACTGGAGAAAGAGCAAGGTATTGTGATGTTGTAGAGTAAATATAGCCTAAAGTCATAGTGCACATGAAAGGTATTCTAAATTTTACGTTTATTTAACTAAAAAGTTATGCGTAAATTGTTCTCAGATAAGCGTGAAAATAAATAGTTTGAGTTTATTGAATAGTATTGACCTGTAAAATAGCGGGTTGTCATAAAATCTTAATTCAGACTCTGTTTTAGTTGATTCAAGTGGCCACGGAAAGAGAAAAAGGAGATCTATCTGATCCTAAAGGAGAACGACATATTGGGTTCATGGATACGCCGTATCAGCCGATACTCCGTATCGGAATTCTGGATACTTCATATCGGGTCAGTTTCAGACTTGGAGGCTACGTTTACTTATTGATACGGCGTATCGGACCCTCTTGATACGCCGTATCGACCCCGATTTCAGAAACTATAAGTAGAAGACTCATTAACGAATTAGGGTATCATTAAGGACCCTAAGGGTCATTCCTAGACGAACAAAACCCTCTCAAAATAGTAGAAGATCCTTATCGAAGACCCAATCATCCTTGAACAATATCTCTAATCATTGTTATATCACTTAATTATTCAGTTAGTGTATCGTATTTACTATGTATCATACTTTATGCTTTTTGATTATGTCTATGTACTTTGTGACTGAGATTATGGGCTTACACCCCTATGTGTTAGCCAAGTTTATGATTATTTGATGTTTTGTTTCGTTACTAATTCGATAGGTTGCTTAGTCTTCGTTTTTATTACATTATAGTTTATCGTGCCTTGTCATTGGCTCGCACAATTACTTGGTTAACATCGTTTGCATGATTAATGTAAGCCCTGAAGGGTTAATTAATACATAAACTAAGGTGGTGTTTGTTTATTAAGAGGGTCTGAATCTGAATCTGAACCGCACGTCTGAATCTGAATCTGATGCGTAAATGTCTGAATCTGAACGCATCTGAACGGAACAAAAAAACTCATGTTTGAACGGGATTTTTTGTGTGTGGTTATTTTGTGTCAACAAGAGGCATTCAGACGCGTTAAGGCACCCCCCTAAAGTCTTGACCATTAAGATCTAACTACATTTGAACGCGTCTGAACAGAAAAAAAAAACAAACGGTCTGAACGACCAAATGTCTGACCGATTCAGACATTTTGGTCATTCAGAGCCATTCAGAGGCTGAAAAACAAAAAACAAACGCACCCTAAGTAAACATTAAGCAGCTTTATGCGGATTCCTGTTAATTGTGACATGATTAGTCAACAAGATGACTTAAAACGGAAATCTAGACTCTAGAAGAACTAGAGGTAGGACAGACCGCGCCTAGTCGTGAGCACCATCGCTACAGGTCTTAGACTTATCAAAACTTAATATGCATATCTTATATGACTAAACTTGGTTAATACGTTCTTCTTATCTTTGGTGTCTTCATACTTCCATTGTTTGTTTTGTTTAATTAGTTTAATATAAAACCAAACTCGTGTCAGTCTCTCAGACTGAACCCCCCTTTGCGTTAGTGTAAGTTAATTTAGTAGAGTAGAATACCTTTAGAATTAGTATATTAGAAATCCACTCTTAGTGATCGACACCCTACTTACCAACTAGGTTACATTGATTGGGTACACTGCCCGTTAGTGTTTGTTATAGGTTAAGTCGGCAAAATATAAATTTGAAACTTGATAAACAAATAATTACCTACAACGAAAACACATCAAGTTTTTAGCGCCGCCGCCGGGGAGTGAGTTTATCTTTTTGCTAGTTTTATTGGTATTTTTCTGTCTTTAGTTTATTTATTTTGTGTTTGGTTTATTTGTTTGATTGTTTGTTTGCAGTCTGTGTTTCTGTCTCATAAAGGCAATACGGTGTATTCTTGTCTGTGAATACGGCGTATCTGTCTGTTTTCGATACGACGTATTCTTGTCTGTGAATACGACGTATTGACGTTCTATAACCAATTTTTTTTAGTTTGTGTGATTTTTAGTGTTTAAATTTTCTGAAAAATTGTTATAGGAAGCTAATACGGCGTATCCATTGTCTGTTGGATATGGCGTTTTAACTTGGGTTGTATACGGCGTATCCATTGTCTGTTGGATACGGCGTATCGACCTTCTGTGACCAAAAAATATTTTTAGTTTTTTGTTTTTGTTTTTAGGGTTTAATTAGATTTTATTATTTTTATATTTTGTTTGGTCTACTATTGATCTTCTTGGTTGTTTCATTTTTCAGGGAATCATGGTGATAACGCTCAAATTGAACATGTTTTTAGTCACGTTATCGTTAGTTTTGTGCATCATATTTGGTTATATTTGTGTGTATTTGTTACTAAATCGTGAAAAAGTGTATATGCAAGTAAATATAGCCAAGTACAGGAAAAGATGATAAAAAGATGAAGAAATGAAGTGATTATGCACATTGAAAGATTCACGAGAGGAAAACGAGAGAGAAACCACACGAGAATTCAAGGATTTGATAATGTCAAGATTTCTATGTTCATATATCGAGAAAAGATCAAGTTCTATGAAAGGAAGTAGTGCCACAACAAAGGAACAAGCACGTAACGAGAAAAGAAAGAGAAAAAATAAAATGTGCAAGACAGAAGGCCCCATCCAATCAGATGGTGCCCGCATCCGATTCGGATGGGAGAAGAATAATTTACCGAGAGATCCAACCGATTGGTTGGACCTCAATACCGATCGGTTGGAGGAAGCTGAAGTTACAAAATCACATTTAATGACGAATTTAAGCCCCAAAATCATGGTGGCTTATCATTTCCGGGTTATTTACTGTTGAGGGACGTTTTTGCTTGAGGAGTAAGTGTTCTTACACTTATTTAAAGAGATCCAAGGTTTGTTTACAAGGGTGACACCCAAAACTTAGTGAAGGCTTACACCAAGTCCTTGCTAAACTTATTATCATTGCCCGAAAGCTTGTAATTGCTGTGAAAACGTCCAGGGAACCTTGAGTTCGAGTCTCAAGAGTTGTGTTCGAGTGTGGAGTTGTTTACGTGTGATCATAGGCGATTGGAGGAGTGTGGTTGCTATAGTTCCACAATTCTAGTTCTTGTAATTCCAAAACTAGGTATTTCTTGTTTGAGTTATTATGAACTACTTTTACTTTAAGATGAATGAAAGTATGGTTTGTTACTTGTGTTTGATTATAATTGTTATGGAGTGATTTTAGTTATACTTGTATGTATGATGTGACAATTGTTGGAGTATTCTTATTTCATAGTGATGCATGAAAACATGTTTTGTTTTATGAGTTTGTTGAAATAAAATCTAATCTTGCTTAATTGGTTAGTAAAAACAGTTCTAAAGATTAACAAAGGCCGAAAGGATTTTCTTTATATTTTTATTCCAAAAAGTTAGTGCACGAATTAGTATGGACTATGGTGTGTGACAAGCACCATATTAACTCATTGAAATGGATTTGGAAATGATTTCATCACGAGAAAAGGCCGAAAGGATTCGTAGAAATTCTTAAGATAAGAAATGCTTTTCAAACAACAAAGAGTTTAATAGAATTTTCGTAATAGTTAAACAAGGCCGAAAGGAATTAACTAGGAGATTGAATTCTTAGAGATGATTTCTCATGATAAAAACCATTGATTGTGAATCACTCATTTTAAGTTGTGCATCATTACAAGTCACACCCAACTTGGTAGATTACTCTATACAATTAGTCAAGGAATTACACACAAGTATATTTGTTTTTGATTGATTGGATTTTACTTACCTTAGAATTTGCACCAAATTGGATTGACAACCCTTTTTGTTAAAACTTATTTTACTAAACCCAAACAACAATTCCCTTGGGACGATCTCGACTTACCCACCTTTACTACCACGGACGAGTATACTTGCTCGTATGTGTTGTTTTTGTTATTTTTCAGTTTTAATGTTAGTTTAATGTTATGTTTAATGTGATTAAGTGTTAGAGTAATTAAGATAATTAATAAGGTAATTAGAATAGTTTTTACATGCTTTTAATGTTTTATTAAACTTAGTTAATGTAGTTAATTTTAGATTTAATAGTTAGTAGTTAAAAAGTTTTAATTTATGTGTTAGTTAATGATTAGTAGTTAATTAGTTTAATGAAATTTAATGTTAGTAATGATGTTTAGTTTTTCATTTTTATAAATTAGTTTATTCTCAATTATTAAGTTTTTATATTAAAAAGTTTTAATTTAGTTTTCAAATAAAAATAAATAAATAAATAAAAAAGTTTTTTTTAGAAAAAATTTCGATCTAACCGATCGGATGTTGCCCGCATCCGATTCGGTTGGGTAAATTTGATTTTTAACGATTCAACCATCCGATCGGATGGAGTTCAATACCGATCGGATGGATGCCTCGGTAAAAGTTTTTGAAATTTTTTAATTTTTAGTTGTTTTGATGTTTTAAGAGTTTGAAGTTGTTTGTTTGCTTGCTTTGGTTTAATATTTTAATATGTTTCAATTATAACTAACCCTCACGCTAATAGTTTGGATTTTTTTTGTTTTTGTGGTTATGTTATAGTTAGTGTTTAAGTAGAATGGAGAGTTTAAGTAATGTGTCGGAATACTTAAGAAATTTGGAAGAGATGCTGAAAGATTCGGGTGATTCATTGCAGAGTTTGGAAAATATTTTGGAAGAAGCTAAGGTTGATTTTGAAAGGAAAGAAGAAGTTGGAGAAAATCATGTTTGTTTACCTAAGGAGAAAAGAGTTGTTGTGTTTACACGAGCACCACCTAAAGAGTTTGATGCACCGTTCAGGAGGTATGCTACACCTTGTGGTGTGGAAGGTATAAAAGCTTGGGATGCTCAGCTTAATATAGAATATGGTGACAACTACATTACGGAAGATATGCTTGGTAAGCTTGGTTTTGTTAGACTTGACTATGAGGATTATGGAAGAAAGATAGTGAGAGAGGTGAATGTTAATATTCATGGTCATGTGTTCAAAGTTGATTTTGTTGTTTTCGAATATGGGAATGCTGATGAACCAGAAGTTGTGTTTGGTAGAGATTTCATGGTTAAGACTAAATGTAGGATTGATTTTGCATTGGGAGAGATGAGGATTGATGTTGATGATATGGTAGAAGAAAAGGTAGGAAAGGGAGAGATTGTTAAAATGGGAAAAGCAAGTAGAAAGAAAACACCACTTAACAAACTTACCCAACCCTCCACCCCTAAGAATGAAAGTTCTTCATCTAGTTCACCACCCAAAACACCACAAATAGTTAAACCATTAACCCAAGAGCAAAAGGAAGCGATTTTGGAAAATTTGGAAATGAAGTTTAAGGAGCTTATGGAGGAAAAGCCGGTTATTGATGTGTTGAACAATTACATGACTTATCGTAAGAAGTTGGATGCAGTTATGATGGCAAGGGCTAGGTTAGAAGATAAGAATTTTGATGAGATTCCAAGAGAAAGGATAGTTGAGAATGGGTTGCCCAAAAAGGAGAGCGATCCGGGAAATTTTGTGTTGCCGATTAAAGTGAATGGAACAGATGCGATGTATGCATTGGCTGACACGGGAGCAAGTGTGAATGTAATGTCGTATCCATTGTATAAGAGATTAGGACTTGGTAATCCTCAACCAAATCAATATAATCTTACTATGGCTGATAATTCACGAGCAAAAGCAATGGGAGAAGTAAAGAATGTTAGAGTCCAAGTAGGATATCAAGCTTTCTTGGCCAATTTTCTTGTGCTTAACATTCCGGTGGATAAAGAGTTACCATTGTTGTTAGGAAGAACATTTTTGAGAACTTATGGAGCTATTATAGATATAGGTAGAGGTACTATGACTATTAGTGATGGAATCTTGAAGCATACGTATTGTTCTAAACCTAGAGGAAAGATTGTTAAGGAAGTTCATGAAGATGAAGAAGAAGACCACTTGGGTTGTTTTGAAGTAGGTAGAGATGAAGAAGGGAGACCTAAATATGGGCCGGTTGTCCCAAGTTACTTTAATATTGAAGATGAGATGGAAAGAGCTCTAGCGATGGAGGCTTTCTATAACCCATTTAAGAATATTTTTGTGTTTAACAAATTGACAGATTTTCTTGGATCTTTACCGGTCCAACTAAAGAATTTGGAATTGGGACCCGAAGGATCTAGTGTTTACAAGAAGGAAAAGGAAGACGGAGAATGGCATGTGAAGTTTGATATAGTTGGTCCGGATGGAAGGAATTTTACAAGGAAGTTTAAAATGCAAATGACTAACCGAAAGTTGTCCGGGAAGTTTCAAAATGAAGATATCTTGAGGCACGAGTATTTTGAAGGATGAAAGACAAGAGTTTGAAGAATAAAGGCACAAAGCTTGTGCTAGTGTTTTGTTTGTTTTCTTTTTAATTTTTATGCATTTCTAGTAGTTTAATGTTTGCATTTAAGTTTGATCTTAAGTTAAGACCTTTTGATAGTCTTGGTTTTATTAAGTTTTAAGTTCATGAAGTTATGTTTTGAGTTTAAGAGTTAAGTTTTGTTTTAGAAGTTGTAGAGATAGACTTGAAAAACAAGTTGGGAGATTAAGTGTGGTGGAGTATTTTTCTTGCTTAAAAGGAGTATTTTTGAAGAGTGAAAAACACTTTTACTTGTTCTTACAAGTGTGATAAAGTGTTTACAAAAGAAAAAGTGAAGTTTTGCAAAAATTCAATCCGAATCGGTTGGATCAAATACTGATCGGATGGAGTGAAATATATATACTCAAGATTTCAAAAATCACAAAAACACACACATACTCAATCCACCAAACTTGGGGTTCAAAAATTCGACCACTAGGAGATTATTAAGTGTTGCAGGAGTGTTGAAGGATCATCTATGACACCTAAACAAGTAAGTAACATCATCAATTTGTATTAATTAGGTTTTAATTCGGATTTCTTGAATTAGGTCAAAATTTGGGTATTTTTGATATAGTTCGAATTAAGATGTAATTTTTTTCTGGAATAGATGGGTAAATGATTGAGGAATTCATTGCAAAAAGAATTAGATAGATTGATTAAGTTTTGAGGAAGAATTGATTGATTGAATTTTCAGATTAAAATGGGTCAAAACTTTGAATCGATTTAGATTGCAATTGATGATTCCCAGGTGTTGTTTAGTTGTTGATTAGTGATGCTAGGATGATGCATTGTGGATTAGAACATAAATTGAGGTGCTTTGATTTGGTAGTGTTCATATGTTCTAGGAAGATTGAGAAATCATACGAATATGTTATGAATATGTTTTGGAGATGAGTGGGATATGTAGAAATCATGATAATTGATCAAATGCATGATAGGAAAGAGTAGAATTTGATAGAATTGATTGGAAGTCGGAGAAAGAAAATTTTTTCTTAACAGTAGGTCCCAACCGATTCGGTTGCGGGGCAATACTGATCGGTTGGGCTGGGACATTTACTCCATCCGATTCGGTTGGAGGAATACCGATCGGATGGATGGCTCGGTAAATGAAAAAAGAAAATTTTTAAAACGAGTTTTGTGACTTCTAAGTCTTGTAATCATGGTTCTTATGCTCTTATACTATCATATATTTGTGTTTTCTACAGAGTTATCTTGCAGGAGGATCAGGGATTGCTAAAAGAACTAGAGAAGCAACTAGGAAGAGAGAGCAAGCGCCAATTCCAGAATGTCATCCTAACCTCCTATGGCGAGGGGAAGATCTGATGGCTCGGAAATTATTTAATGTTATTCTTCTTAAGATTGGCGGTTGGGTGACTCATTCACCGAGGGTTATGAATTGGAATGCAATAAAAGAGCTTGGTTGTGATGAGTTTTTGGAAGATATGTTTCTTGTTAGGGTTCTGTGGAATAAACAGATATTGACCTCAAGTATGTGGATGAGAGCATTCAACATAAGAGAACCAATATACAAGGAATGGTGCCTGGAGTTTTTATGTTCTATGTGGATGAAAAAGGAGGTTACTGATATTGGAGTTACAACCGACAAATTTCTCAATTTCAGACTAGGAGGTAAGAAACATGAAGTTACACTATTTGAGTTTGAAAATTTGTTAGGTTTATACTCTGATGAGGATTTAAGTAATGTGGATTTCAAGTTTTCCATAATGAGTGGAGAAAGGAGTAAAAATAACTTTGACGCACTTGGGTATTGGAAAAGGATTAGCAAGGAAGACCAGCTAGTATTTGGGGAAAGTAGAGTTTCAAAGATAAAGAAACCATTGTTGCAAGTGTTACAAAGGGTTGTAGTGCAATCATTGTTACATAGGACATCTAGTGTCGATTTGATTTTTGAAGATGATTTATGGGTTCTTCAAGCCTTAGACGAGAAGCATCCCTGGAGGCATTTGAATGTAGCTTGGGTGATAGTCCAACATTTGCACCAATGCGCGGCTGTTGGGGCAAGAAACTACTTATGTGCCGGTCACTTTATTTCACGAATAGCAAGGAATCATGGGCTATTTATTGAGGAAGAGATGAGTCTTTTTAGCGATCCAGTTATTCCATTAAGCATTGACATCAAAGGGTTCACACACCTTCGAGAAAGTAGGAATGGGAAAATCAGAGGACTTCCAGAAGTTTTAGATGTGCAACCAATAACCACCTGGGATGGTTGACCAGTGTTTGTGTTTTAAAAACAATTATGGGTCGAATAATTTATGTTTCCACTACTTTAACTTAACTTTATTAGGATTTTATTATTTATGGTTTATTTTGAACTACTTTTGTTTGTTCTAGTATTTTGTTTTTGTTTGTTTCGCGTATAGTTTTTGTAGTTTTTGCAAGGGAAGAATTCACGGAAGCTTAGTGTTGATCAATATTTGGAGTTAGAAGAACTCATGTGCTTACTTATGGTCAAATATGCCTATGCGAATTTTTTTCAAGGTAGTATTTTTATTTTCTTTTTAACTAAAATTTTCCCATTTCCTTTACTTTTAAGTTCATTTTATTACATTCAGGACAATGCAAAACTTAAGTGTGGGGGAGGGAAGAAAATAGGGAAAATTGGTTTAATTTTTAAATTTTTAAGTTTTTAGTAGAATTTTGGGATTCGAGTGACTAGAGTTAGGTTAGCCCTTGATGTTCTAGTTATTTTTTTTGTTATATAGATTGATTCATTGGTAAAAAAATGAGGCTATTTGAAAAAAATTTGGAATTTAATCAAGTAAGGAGAGCTATTGATAATTATTGCTAGCACATGTTATAACCCACCTTAAATTGTGAGGATTTAAGCCCTTTTTGTATAAAGCAATTCTTATGCTCTATATTTCGTTATGAGTGTGCCGATGATTATGTTGATTCTAGAACTTGTATGTGTTATGCATTACGGTTAACATTACTTTCGAGTAATAAAATATATTCAAATGATAAGAGGCAAATTAGGATTTACACCAAATGGCCAACCGTTTACAAAAATATTTTTTGCTAACCACATCGGTTAGTTAACCTATGTATTTGGAAACCATTTGTTAGCGTGAATATTTTACGCTAGATACCCTTAGTTACACCTTCTGAGCCTATCTTTTCTTTTGATTAAATCCAGAAAAATACAAAAAGATTTTACACCTTACACCTTAGCCTTACCCGAATCAAGTTCAATTGAAGTTCAAAACTATTTATTTTTTGATGATTACATATTGACCACACTTTGTATGTGTATGTGTTGTTTCAATGAAGAAAGAGGTCGCGACTCTTATTTGTATTTTTTGTTGCGTGTGCTCATCCAAAGTGTGGGGGTGACGAAAATGAAGTGAGTAAAAAAAAAAAAAAAAAAAAAAAGGAAATGAATAGCCAATGAGCTATGAATGAATGAATGGATGAAAATAAAATAGTCAATGAGCTATTATGGAAGAAAGTAGTTAGTATGAGATGCGGAATAATAATAATCGAAGAAGTTTGGTGGAGTGATCATTTGAGGTATAAAGAGTTGGGAACGGAATTTGGACTTGATTCTTATTTGTTTTTATTTTTTTTGTAGAAACCAATCACAAATAATTCCCATGTCTTATCCTCACCTTTACCAATTACTTGATTCATTGTTAGCTTTCGAGCATCCGAATTTAGTGATGGCTTTGTTTAGATATGTAGTGCATGGATGTTCTAGTGACCATCCGGGTTTTTGAATAGTTGAAAAACGTTGCTAGCGAGCTAGTGCGTGTTTTGGTGACCATCTGTTATGCAAATAACGTTGTTAGCGAACCAAGGTACAATCTAGTGACCATCCGTTGCTTAGCTAGTCAAGAATTCGTTGTTAGCGAGCTATTATGTTCTTGTATGAAGTATTTGCACAATAGCTAGGTAACCGTAACCCTTAACCTTAAACCCGAATAAAAGACCTCTTTGATGTTTTATTTTGTTGTTTTGATACTCGTACAAGCTTATGGTAAGAAACGTGAATCATGTATGAGCAATTGAGTGATGTACCATTAAATTTACCCTTGAGTGTTGAGTGAATTTAAAATTCCTTTGTGAGGTGCATAGTTTATTATCAAGCTCAAATTAACTTGTTTATGTTTCAAGAATTTTTTGCAGTTAAAATAAAATAACAATTGTTCCATTGGGATAGTTGTTGGATTTTTCGAATCATAATGAAGATGCCATTGATATCAGATTTTTCTAAAAGCTAGACTTGCTCGAGGGCGAGAAAAACTCAAGTGTGGGGGAATATGATAATGCTCAAATTGAACATGTTTTTAGTCACGTTATCGTTAGTTTTTGTGCATCATATTTGGTTATATTTGTGTGTATTTGTTAGTAAATCGTGAAAAAGTGTATATGCAAGTAAATATAGCCAAGTACAGGAAAAGATGATAAAAAGATGAAGAAATGAAGTGATTATGCACATTGGAGGATTCACGAGAGGAAAACAAGAGAGAAACCACACGAGAATTCAAGGATTTGATAATGTCAAGATTTCTATGTTTATATATCGAGAAAAGATCAAGTTCTATGAAAGGAAGTAGTGCCACAACAAAGGAACAAGCACGTAACGAGAAAAGAAAGAGAAAAAATAAAATGTGCAAGACAGAAGGCCCCATCCGATCCGATGGTGCCCGCATCCGATTCGGATGGGAGAAGAATAATTTACCGAGAGATCTAACCGATCGGTTGGACCTCAATACCGATCGGTTGGAGGAAGCTGAAGATACAAAAGCACATTTAATTATGAATTTAAGCCTCATAATCATGGTGGCGTATCATTTCCTGGTTATTTACTGTTGAGGAATTTTTTTGCTTGAGGAGTAAGTGTTCTTACACTTATTTAAAGAGATCCAAGGTTAGTTTACAAGGGTGACACCCAAAACTTAGTGAAGGCTTACACCAAGTCCTTGCTAAACTTATTATCATTGCCCGAAAGCTTGTAATTGCTGTGAAAACGTCCAGGGAACCTTGAGTTCGAGTCTCAAGAGTTATGTTTGAGTGTGGAGTTGTTTACGTGTGATCATAGGCGATTGGAGGAGTGTGGTTGCTATAGTTCCACAATTCTAGTTCTTGTAATTCCAAAACTAGGTATTTCTTGTTTGAGTTATTATGAACTACTTTTACTTTAAGATGAATGAAAGTATGGTTTGTTACTTGTGTTTGATTATAATTGTTATGGAGTGATTTTAGTTATACTTGTGTGTATGATGTGACAATTGTTGGAGTATTCTTATTTCATAGTGATGCATGAAAACATGTCTTGTTTTATGAGTTTGTTGAAATACAATCTAATCTTGCTTAATTGGTTGGTAAAAACAGTTCTAAAGATTAACAACGGCCGAAAGGATTTTCTTTATATTTTTATTCCAAAAAGTTAGTGCACGAATTTGTATGGACTATGGTGTGTGACAAGCACCATATTAACTCACTAAAATGGATTTGGAAATGATTTCATCACGAGAAAAGGCCGAAAGGATTCGTAGGAATTCTTAAGATAAGAAATGCTTTTCAAACAACAAAGAGTTTAATAGAATTGTCGTAATAGTTAAACAAGGCCGAAAGGAATTAACTAGGAGATTGAATTCTTAGAGATGATTTCTCATGATAAAAACCATTGATTGTGAATCACTCATTTTAGGTTGTGCATCATTACAAGTTACACCCAACTTGGTAGATTACTCTATACAATTTGTCAAGGAATCACACACAAGTATATTAGTTTTTGATTGATTGGATTTTACTTACCTTAGAATTTCACCAAATTGGATTGACAACCCTTTTTGTTAAAACTTATTTTACTAAACTCAAACAACAATTCCCTTGGGACGATCTCGACTTACCCACCTTTACTACCACGGACGAGTATACTTGCTCGTATGTGTTGATTAGAGAATTGGATAAATTGTGTTTATAAATTTTTAAAACACCCACGACACACGACACATCACATGGTGATCGAGAAGAACATTAAAGAAATGACCATGGAAGAATTAATCCAATATGAATCCGATATGGCAATTAAGAATGGTCGGGTTTATGATTGGTGTTACGCAAGATACGGTGAAGAAAAGTAGTACGTTAATAATGATAATACGGATTTCACAGGGTACAAAGAGGAGGAATATCCTACTATAGCATATAATTGTGCCTTAAATTGGGGTACTAGGAACAATAACACAACTCAGTTTTACCAATACTCACCCTACCCACCAACTCCACGACCACAAAAGGAGGTCTATGACTTCGTAGAAGCCGTTTCTAAATTTATAAAAGATGGTGAACTATCAAGACAAGAGATGGAAGATACAAGTTATCGAGAGGCACTTAAGAAGCATAATGAAGATACTACGAAATCGGTACAACGTATTGAAGAACATTGCCGTAATATAATAAGCTTACTTAGTGTCATACCAAATGAAAAGAGTGTGGTGGAAAAGAGTAATGAGTTTGATGCTATTATATGTGATGTTGTACAACCACAACATGATGAGATAAGTAGTTCCGGAGTTCAGCATGATGACATGGAAACAATGGATAACCTTCATGTGATGAAAATTCAGGAAGAAAATAGGAATTCAGATCTCGTGGACTCAGAAAGGCTAACACGGTCTGGGCATTTATTTTGGGCATGTATCCGCATCGCCTACCCACACCTTTCCCTAGGTCAGAACCGGTGGTTGAACCATATAAACCCATCCCTTTCCCTAGGCCAACATCGGTGGTTGAACAATATCAATGGAAAAGCCATGGAAGACATTACTATGGAATAGATCCACCATCCGTCCCTTTCCCTGGACGATTTAAGGTAAGTGAACAGTATATCCCACCCGTCCCTTTCCCAGGACGATTGAAAAATGGATGCATACACATCCTTTTCACTGGACGATTGAAGGTGGAAAGAAAAAAGAAACCATACAAGAAGAAAATAAAGAAGATGAAAGCTAAGAATCTATGGGTGAAAGAATTTAAACCACAAGCTCATGTGGAATCTATGACACAAATAGGTAACACCCTTGATTCTCCTTTTATTTTAGTTACTAATGATATTGTTAGTGTTTCTAAACAGGTTGCAGAGCCGAATGATGATTTGGTGGAACCTGTTACCTTACAACCCATCATAGACATCACACCATATGATGACACACATGAAGCACCTGTTATCCACCCGATCTTAGTTGAACATGAAAATGAATTCGGTGAAGAGCTATTGGACACTACCATGGTTGAAGAAGATGATGATCTCAATCATATTAAGGATGTCGAGGAACTCGAACAATTACTCGCCATAGAATCTTTTTCATCTTGTTTGGAAGTTGAGGGATGCCTATCACCGACAAGATAAATGAAGGACAATTAATGCATCCTCAACATATTGGTCTCTCACATGGAATGTTCAAGACATCCAATTCATCAACCAAATCAAGAAAGGTAATGTGTGGAGATTACTACCCACAAAGGTACCATTTTTACTTCTCGTTTCTTCTTGACTATAACAAATATACACTATTATAGTGTTTATTTCTATTATCACCCACACTTGATTCCAAGTGGGGGGAAAAATACCCTATTACATAGTAAATAAGGGTGGATTCAGGTTCGTTACTCGAACAAAAACAAGCGCTTCGTGGGAGGCAACCCATGCTTGTCTTTTATTTTCTTTTTAGTATATTTTGATTTTTGTATTTTTTGTAAGATTGGTCAATACGGCGTATTCACTTTTAGTGGATACGGCGTATTAACCCCTGACTTGCACTTTAGTATTTCCTACAGGTAATCGATATGGCGTATCCAATATTCCATGGACACGGCTCGACACTCTGCCTGTGATTTTTCGTATTTTTATTTTCTAACGGATGATTAACGAGATGTTCTCGACTTTCTTTTTCTGTGGTCTCTATATATTTACAGGTCTGGACGATTGAAGATGTAACACCCCAACCCGATAAGGGTAAAGATGTCATAATAATGGTTTCATATCAGATAAAAACAAAACGTACATCAACAGTAATACAAGGGTCCTCAAAGGTTACAAATGAAAAACTGAATATACAAGGCTACAAAGGAAACAAAAGCTAAATACTAAGTCTGCAAATGCAAATCCTTCTAATAGTCTCTACTTCAGAATAACTATCAAAGTCTTCTAAGTCCAAAAGTCTCTTCACTCATACCCAGCTTCCAACTAAAAACCTGCCGCAGGGAAAGAAATGCGGCTGAGCTTAAAAAGCCAAGTGAACAGATATATATAAACGAAAACGAAAGCAAAAGAAAACGAACATGTATAGTTTGGTGCATTGGGTTTACAAAGGTATAGTTAAAGAGTACAAAATAAGAAAGAAAGAGGGTAGGTTAGTAATCCACCACGAGCCCGAACACAAATCAAATATAGTAACCATGTCTTCATAATCATATAGAGGGGAGACCTCTCAGATAATCAGATAATATGAGGGGTGTCCTCATTCTTCAAATGGAGTAGCTAACTCCCGAACTTGTGAAAGACGTGGATTGCACCCATGCATCAGTCACCGAACAATAATATAATATCAAATCATGTTAAATCCACTAATACGAACACGAACCTAGGATGCATCCATACGCCCCCCGAACAATAATATTGGCCATAATAAATAATAAAGCACGCATGTAGTAGCAAATGGGGACGGTGTAGAACATCACTCGACCACACTGGAGTCATGCCATTGGTGCATCAATGACACGGCCATGTTACCTTCATGGCTAGGAAACGAACTTGGCTCGGGTATCAAACTGAAGGGTCAAAGGTCCAAATCACAGTAAAGGTTCAAATAGTCTAAGTCATCGAATCATAATCAAAGTCCAAATATCAGTTGTTCATGGCAAAAGGGGTCATATCCAATATCAAAGTCAAATGAGTCAAAATGAATGGATCAATGGTTCATAATCAAATGGTTCATTTAGAGAAATCTTTTTGTAATGGTTTTCATAAAAATGATCCTCACTAACGGTTTTCATAAAAGTTAGTAAAATTCCATATAAAAGTAGTATCGTATCGTACTCATAAAATCATTTTAAAATAGTTTTTCTCAAAACATTTTCCATGATATAATTAAGAAAGGTTTTCACATCTAGTTATAATATCAAATGAACCTTCAATGAATCAAGTGATTTGAATACTCATGTCACAGAACGACGAACGAATTATGTTAAGTATCATATCACAAGGGTCATAATGAACGAATGTAAAAAGGATTATCATATCAACGAAGCATATCAAGCGAATTAATCAAGTACAAGGGATCATAGCAATGACTTAAGGGAATGTTATAACGAATCAAGATCAAGATCAAAAGTCATGAGAAAGAAAGCACCCTTACTGAAAAAGGGTAGAATATCTGTACCTTAGATCGCAAGTGAAAACACAACCAGAAACGAAAAGATCGGAAGTAAACTCCATCTTCAACGAATCTACACGAATTTATGATTGTCTGATTAATGACTTATTTTAAATCAGATTTCTTATTTTAGTAGGCTTTCCATATTTAGGTTTATTATTTCTAAAAAGTAAAGTTAAAGGTTAATAATGACAATTATTTTAGTTTAGGGTTTAAATTGTAATTAATATCTTTAATGACCAAAGTAGTGTGAATTAATACACACTTAGGGTTTTAGCCGTTTTTAATAAATACTTAGACTCGTTACGGATTAATTAAGCGTGAAACCAAACACACTCATTCACACATATCCTTCTCGTTAAACATACACATATTCACACTCTCGATATCTAATAAATACTTAGACTCGTTACGGATTGATTAAGCGTGAAACCAAACACACTCATTCACACATATCCTTCTCGTTAAACATACACATATTCACACTCTCAATATCATTTTATGTAGAATTCAAGGCCCAAAATCTATTTCAGCACATCCCTTTTAACATCGATTTTATGAGAGACTCAACTATTTCCTTCTCGTATTGCAATCCAAAACATATGCATAATCTTTCTTCACATTAATAATCATGTGTTTTCCTCTTCGTTATAGTTTTAGGATAACATAAGCTACCTATATTATTGCCTTAATGGCCACTCGTACAATTTACTCACACCTCACAATTTGTCAAGCCAAGACTAATATCAAATTACTCATGATCAGCCCTTTTCATGCCAATAAACATGCAAATCCTATGCTATATTAGTTATGTTCTATAACCAGGTCATTTAAACGTATTACATATATTATTTGCATGCTCTACTAATCAGGTTAAAGGTGTAGTTCGCGACCGATTTGAAAGCTCTAACAGGATGAGTCGACACCTATATATAAGAGATTCATGGTTTTTGTGTGATTCATATCCATTAGTAAAATCAAAGCGACATAACAGTTTTACGTATACAAATGAGTTTATAAGCTTTATCAGTTCATGCGACTCAAATCTTCCGTTACGTATTCTTATTTTAAACTAAAAGATAAGATTTAGTGTTAAGTTTCAAAGTCACATACGCTTCTTTTTTTTTATTAGATCATTATAGTATAAACACAAAGACGAGTTGTATACCTCGAACGAAATCAAAACGGATCAAAAGAGAACCAACAAGAGCACAACCATACGCATCACATAACACACTATCACCACTGCTACCTTCGCGACCAGATGCCACCATACTTCGATCACTCCAAGGACCAAGGATCTCCTTCGTACCTTCTTTCTTCCTTGTTTCCTTCATACCCAGCGTGCTTCTTTGGGGTGAACATGGGGCTGCCGCCAAATACATTTTTTTCTAGGGTTTTGAAAAGGTTCGAATGAAGAGGGAGATGAGATAACGTGTTATTATTGTTTAGGGTCAATATTATTCAGTATTATGGATGTGAGATAGAGCCAAAATTATGGGGTGATTTGAAGATGGGATTTGGCCGAGATTTATGGAGAACTTGTGATTATTTCTTCAACTTTCCAAAAATTTGATCCTATCATTAAATTTCATATATTATGTACAAACTTAAAATGATATGGGACCTTTATAAGACTTATTTAACGTGTAACATTACTTCGTAAAATATAAGTTGTGTCGACTTCATAATAGTTTAGATCATAGGTTAAGTCAATTTTATTTGTAGCTTAGGTTTAAGACTTCGCACTTTATAGTTTCACATTATTCGCGTTCAAGGTTCAAATATTATTTCATATCCTACATATTCGAATGTTGTCTCGAGTCATAACACGTTATATAACTCAAATTTTTATTTATAGCATATTTTGGTCATTTCAGATTGTGTTAAATTTTGGGTTTTAGAGAAGATGTTGGTGGATTCTCGCATTATATATGCTCGCATTCTTATATTGGAGGATCATACCGAGCAAATCTCAGGGGAGTTCTCGTTCTAATTCTTTATATTTCTTGTTTTTTAATTTTTACACAACGAGGACGTTGTTTATCTTAAGTGGGGGATGGAAAATTAGAACGTCACTTGTCCTTATTTTTCAAAAATATGCGTAATATGTGCTTAATATATGCTAAATTTAAAAAAATTTCTAGCATGTTTTCGTGAAATCAAAATTGCATAACCGCACACATAACCCTTATTTCCATATTGTGAGAATTTAGCTTTATCCGTTTCCCAATATTTTACCCAAATTCCACAAAAATGTGTGTGTGCCGGAGACTTGTAGTAAACTTTAGAACTTGGCTTGTATAATATTCGAGACCATCATAATGAGTATTATTGATATAATTGGAGTGACTTGTCTAACTTGGTAAATATCTAGGATTACACCCAAATAGTCTATATATGTTATGTGATATTAACTAACTACACTGGTTAGTTAATCCCCGTGTAAACCCATTTGTTACTCTCATTTTTAAAGTAAGATACCGCTAGAAAATCCCTCAGAGCCACTCATTTCTTTTCTTACACCAATGTTAAATTGTTTTGTTACACCCTTACACCTTAGCCTACCCTGTAGATTTAAGTCCGTGGTTAGTTACTTTTAGTAAAAGTGTGTGTTTCCTATGTTCACATGCGTGTTTCTTATCTTTGGTTAGGTCGGGAATTGCACAATGCAATGGGAATGTGATAGTAGTTTTTATTTTTTATTTTTCGTGTGTTTACTGCTATCACTGTTATTTTTATATCTGAAGAATAGAAAAGTAATGAAAAATTATCCAGATTTATTATGATTGTGATGTGGTGAAATTTTACGCCATTAGTAGTTTTATTTGATGTTTAAGGAAAAAAAATTGAAAAAATGAAAAGAAAAAGACAGAAGATGTTGGTACGTATTATAAACCAACGATGTGAATTATGTACTAGTAGAGATATCGCTACTGCCTGCTGTATTGTATTTATGGATTGCAAGGGAGTTGGCCGTTACGGGAACGCTAACTAAGGTTTATTCTTTGATTGAGACATCATTGAGTCTAATTCGTGTCCACCTACTAAAGCGTGAGTTAGTCTATGATTTTGGTCTGTTTCATGGGATGGTTGGGAATGATTAACCACATTTATTAGGACTTAATCTACCTGTTTGTTTATTTTATTTTACACCAATTTTATGTATTTCCCAAAGTTTTATCCCCACCCTTTACCAAGTTACTGTATTCGTTGTTAGCTTTCGAGCATCCGGATTTGGTAATGGCTTAGTGAGAATGTCAAGTGCATGAATAAGGTAGTGAGCATCCGAGTTTTAGACTAATCGAATGACGCGCCAGCGATCTAAGGTTCTACCTTAGTGACCATCCGTTGTTTGAGGAATCGAGGGCTCGCGCCAGCGATCTACTAAGTTTGTGTAGGAGATGTTTGAACGAAGCTAGGTTTAACCCTTAAGCCTTATCATGTTTAACCCAATTTACCGCTTTAGACTTGTCACTTCTTGGCTTTAGTGGTGGAGATGTGTATCCTTGCCCAGCTTATGATAGAATATTCTTCATGACCGAGCAATTGAGCAAATTACTTAAATGTTACCACATAGATTAGTTGAGTGATTTGAGTGATTTCATTTTCCTATTTCGTAAGGTGTTTGGTTGTGAAATTGAGTTTAAAATGAATGAATGCTTAAACTATAAAAATCCTAGACGATGTTTAGGATACACTTTCATAAGTTTAATCTAAGGTTTACTTGAGGACAAGTAAAGTTCAAGTGGGGGGATATTTCATGACATCAAATAACAACGTATTATTAGCATCATTTATCCTATGTATATTACTCAATTTATACTATTTTATATGAGATTTGGTACTTAATCATTTACTTTTGTAAATCCCAGTAATATTGGAGCATTTGATGAAAGTTATAAAAAAAGACGTGTTTTGGAGCAAAAATGATGACATTGAAGAAAGCCTACTGATCAGACACTCAATACGGCGTATCAATGCTAATTAGATACGCCGTATCCATATACTTTGAAGATTTCAAGACCTTGCTTGACTTTGATGAATATGGCGTATCAATCTTTAGGAATACGCTGTATATGAAACTTGGTCGATTTGAAGAACATACTCGAAGATGCTTTAGTATTTTGGCCGTAAAATCTTCATCCAGACACTGTTTTAGTTGATTCAAGCGGCCACGGAAATAGAAAAAGGAGATCTATCTGAACCTGAAGGAGATATGGTGTATTGGGTTAATGGATACGCCGTACCATCCGATACTCCTTATCTGAATTCTGGATACGTCATATCGAGTCAGTTTCTGACTTGGAGGCTACGTTTACTTATAGATACGGCGTATCGGACCCTCTCGATACGCCGTATCGACCCTGATTTCAGAAACTATAAATAGAATACTCATTAACGAATTAGGGTATCATTGGGGACCCTAAGGGTCATTCCCAGACGATCAAAACCCTCTCCAAACAGTAGAAGATCCTTATTGAAGACCCAATCATCCTTGAAGAACATCTCTACTCATTGTTATATCACTTAATCATTCGGTTAGCGTATTGTATTTACTATGTATCATACTTTATGCGTTTTGATTATGTCTATGTACTTTGTGACTGAGATTATGGGCTAACACCCCTATGTGTTAGCCAAGTTTATGATTATTTGACGTTTTGATTTGTTACTAATTCGATAGGTTGCTTAGTCTTCGTTATGATTACATTATAGTTTATCGTGCCTTGTCATTGGCTCGCACAATTACTTCGTTAACATCGTTTGTGTTACACCCCGTGCCCGCATAGACAAAAAATTAAAACTTTTAGTGCGGAAATGCTTGACCTTTTACGGACATTATGTTACTCTTTGGACCATTTATAAAAATCCATAAACATTCAGACCTTGAGACTAATTTTAAATGAAACTTGACTCAATTACCTTCAAAACGACGGTTGGCGCGACTGGTAACGACATACGGATTAAAAGATATGATTTTTCAAAGTTTGCCAAAATCTGTCGAAGGACCTCCATCCGATCGGATGGAGGCTTCTGTCCGCCCGACTCATTTTCAAAATCCCTTCTTGAAAGTCCGACCTCCCGAACTCGATAATTAACCAAACTTTCCATATTTACTTAGTATACCATTGGGCTCATTTTCATACAAAAATATTTACCGTTTGACCCTCGGAAAAGTACTTTACAAAATGACGGGTGTTGCACCAAAACCCGTTTTGACCCATTTACACTACAAACCATTTATACCACTTCATTTTCCCACCAAATTTAACCAACATCATTACTTTAACATACTAAAAATGTTCCATAGACACATGACCCGTTCACAACCCAAAATGGGTATGTTTACACTTAATCCAAACGCCCCTTAAACTTTGACTACAAACACTTAAAGCATACTTTGACACAACGATTAACTACCAAATCATTATGACACCATTAACATACATTTTCATGCTTGACTCCACTTTACAAACTGTTTATTGACTAACGGGGGTACCATCTTGAATGAGCTCGGTATTCTACCTAGCTTATACACATATCAAATCTTCTATCTTCCACATAAGCAAACCTTAATCCTTAGTCCAAGCTCACCATTTCCATCACACAAAAACCTACAAAGCATTAAACACTTAAACCGTATGCACGAATGCTTAGTAAGTAAAATGGGTATAACTTAACGTTATGTTAGGAATATAAATATTCAGATGAAGGCTCGGTCACCCCGAGCATCTATTTAGCATTCACATAGCTCGTAGGTTATTTATATTAGTCTAGTATTATTTGTAATATTAGTATTATAGTTTTATTAGTCTAGTCGTATTTATTATTGTGGAGTGGGTCGGGGCTTTCCCCACTGTCAGCTCACTCCACAGCCCACTAGGGGCACAAATATTAGTAACTACATAAGACCCTTCCCACACATGGGAAGGGTTGGAACTCTTGTCACAATTTCACCTACAAGCTAATTGATACAAGTTTTCTCCCAACTCTCTCTCTCGCTAGTTCATCTCTCTAACAATGGATCTAATCTTTCATAACCCAAGACCACCCGAATCATCCACACAATCAAGATGGTTATATCCTACAATTGGTATCAAGAGCCATGGCTAGGTTCGGTTGATTGTGTGTCGGTCTTATTTTTTTTGGTGTGTGGTTCGAACCATTTTTTTTCTAACTGTTTGCTCATTTTTTTTGGTTCGAATACATAATCTGTGTTGGTTCGAAATTCATTTCTTTTGGTTGCAATCTATGTAGTGGGCTCTTATGTTTAAGGAAATCACATGGGCTTTAACTTTTGATGATCTGGTATCTTGTGTTCTTCTTTTTTTTTTGGATCGAGACTTGTCGACTAGTTTTTTAATGGTTCCTTTTGTTTTGGTTCGTATTGCAAAACCTTAGTAAAAACAAATGTGTAGCAGATTCTTGGGGTCAAAAATCAATATGGGTTGTGAGTCTTGACTCTTTATTGGTGATTTCTTTGAAATGATTTGTGACGTGTATTGTAACTGCTACTTCAATGTTCCTGGTTTGATGATGGTGTGTTCTTAGTGGCGTTTTGATGTAAGTGAAATCCCAGATCCGGTTTTTCTGATAAAGTACGAAAATGACAGCTCGGTTTTGAAGGTTGTTTTTGGTTGCTGTTTGTGTCAAAACGAGGTGTTCATTGTTGCGGTTTGTGTGACATTGGGGCTGATGTTTGGACTGTAACCATAAAGGGGTATAAGACAAAACTGGGTGAAAGTGACAGCTTTGACTGGTCAAAGTTGCGGTTTGTCTGTGCGGTTTGTGTTGTGCGGTTTGTGTGTGCGGTTTGTGTTGTGCGGTTTGTCTCTTGCGGTTTGTCTACTCAAGACAAATTATCAAACAAATGGAAAGGACATGCTGCCAAAAATTTAAAGAAAACATGCGGTTTGTCTATCTTGCTACTTGCATTTTGGATTGTAACCGTAAACGGAAAAGAGACAAAACCAGGAAAGGGACCACTTTGTCGGTTGCTGGTTGTTTTATTGCCCTTACGTTTTGCCCTAATCAACTGTTAATCGAACAACAGTTATAAAAACAACACAACAAGAAATACTAAATTCATTTTGTCCCGAAAATCAACCCACTTTAAACCAACTCAAATCCAACACTAACCTATTTCGTCACTCTTATATATCTACAACAAATCGGTTAATGCCTAAACCGAACAAGATCAAAACCACGAAGTGTCATCTCAGATTTAAATCGACAAGAAACGAATATAAAAAGTAATTGATCTCATGTTATCTCTTTGATTACACATCGACTTGTTCAACTAACTAAACAACAAGAGATTATCATCACTGATCGTTTTTTTTTTTGAAGACTACCCTTCATTTGATATCCGAATAGTCACAAGAAAGATTGAAACAAGATTGTTTCATCTTTTATTTGTCTTCGGTCTAATGAAACTAAAACAAGACTAAAAATATAATTAAATTAACTAAGATCTCAGGCTTGTTCTAATTGGGGGACGGATCTTTAAAGATCAAAGTGTTAGAACATAATCCATCATTGATCCGTGAGAAGCAAGGACTCTTGAGTATTATCCGAAAATAAAGAATGATTGATAACGATTCGGTTATAATCATTCCTTGGATCATTCAAAAACACAAAGGACTCTAATCTATTACAAACTTACCTGAGATCTTGAAAACACCTTGAAGAGTTAAAGTGTAGATGTGTTCTTGTGTTGAACTGCTCAAAGTGATGCATTGGGGGCGTGAGTTTAAGTTAATGGAGATTAGGGTTATAAGTCTTATATATATACCCGTGAGATTAGGGTTGCATGACTTGGATTAAGTGGGCTTAAGTGGTTTTAGTAAATTAAGTGGGCTTAATTGGTTGACTTGGATTAAGCGTTTCTGGTTGTCGGATTGGTCTGTGGGCCAAGGTAAGTTTTTGGACCAAGTTAACTGTGATTGGATTAGACAAATATCACAAGGACGATTTGTTGGGCTACTTGGGCTGAAATTCGGATGCACTTACACAAGGACGAATTTTTGTTGGGTTAAAATTTTTTTTGGTGAATATTGTTGGATTGTTATCCCAAGTACGAATTGTGTGGGCATTGTTTGGTAATGTACTTTGGGTTATAATTTTGGACCGTGGTAACAATTAAGCTTCGTTATCCGTGATTGGGTATTACCTTGGGATTGGATTAATCGGGTTCTCTGAATATTACTACGGGATGCCATTATCGGATTCGTGTAAAACGTCACAGCTCGTATTTGGGTTTATGAATATCAACTTAGTTTCAGAGGCGTGGATTTGGCGACACTATCCTATTGATGCCTACAATTTGAGTGAGCCTGCAATTTAATCTTTACTATATGAGTTATAGTTGACAAATTGCGATTTGATTAATTGCGAGTTGACAAGTTGCTATTTGACTTTTTGCGACTTGACTGATTGCGACTTGACCAGTTGCAATGTGATATTGTGATTTGGTTAATTGCGATTGGACTTGTTACAATTTGACAAACTGCGACTTGACTTGTTGCGATATGATCAAGTTGAGATTTAAATTCTTTGACTTGAATTTTAAAGATTAGTATTGCAACTCACTCTTAGTTGTTCTTGTTGATTTCACGGTTTCTCTTGTAGATTTTAGAAAATCCCGCGAAAGATTCGATTTCTCGGTTTAAATCTCAAGAGTAGTAAAATCCCGTCAAATTAACTTTGGACAAGTAGGCCGGACATGGATTTTGACATAATAAAACTTATGGGGTTTGACTATTTTTTTGGGGATAAGTTTGTGCTTCGAGATCGGCAGGAATTGGGAAATTATGGTGACTTGGTTGGTTTGCTAATTCACGGGTTGGTGTACTTAGTGTCACAAACATCTCGGGGTGGATGGATGCACGATGTTTGATGACCCTTGCTTGAGCATATTTATGGTGATTAGACTTGGATGGTCAAGAAGTGGATATATACAATAAAGGATGGAAGGTTGGGTATATATCACTACCTATATTTAAAGGAGTCACGTTGTTGTGCTCAATATAGGTTCTAAATCACAATTTAGTGCAAGTATAAGTCGCGGACTTGTTCATTATCAAGCTTCATCAAGTGATTGTTGTTTCTCAAGCTTCTAATGAGATTGTAGCACAAGATCTTCTCAAGAGGTGGTCAGACTTAAAGACAGGAGGTGATTTGTTTAGAGACGTGTTTTAACCTTTTACTCACTCTAAAGTTAAACACATTTCATCAAGCGGTTTTGGCATATTACGAGCTTCAATGAATTGTTAATCTGCTAAACCATTGATGAGGAGACTAGCAAGGGGTTACTACAAGAGAGTCTTAATCACCATCTTCTTTGCAGTAGTTTCATTTGTCACTTTCCATGTTTTGTGCCTGTCAAATTCACAATCATCACGGACTCTCAGCTTTGGCAAAAAGGTCATTTCATGCCCTTTTTGAGGGGGAGAATTAGTGCGTGTTCTCTAGCGGTTCAGTCTCCAGCGGTGTGAATCTTAGTGGTTCCGGTTACAGCAAGTCAGATCGTAGCGATTCAGGATTCAGTGATTCAGTCTCCAGAGGTTTGAATATTAGCGGTTCTAGTTTCAGTGGTTTGGGGCTTAGCAATTTGTCTAAGATTTCAGCGGTCTGATACTTACTGTTGTGCAGTTTGTTCTTGAATTTATTTCTCGGTTAAATCTCAAGAACTGTAAAATCCTGTACACAGTACGACAACTATTCCATGCACTGCACCTGATAACATCCAAGCAGCTGGGTCAGACAGCTATGTTTGATAAGACTGACTATAAGTTATGGGCACTGCTAAGAATTAGCGCATGTTTCTTCTCCCTTTGACTATTCAACCGCACAAAATGATCACGAAGTTAATTTGGTTTTCCTTGTTTGAGATTGAAGTTGAATTTCACGAAGGCGTCTACTTAGTTTATCTTGAAGTCGGGGTTGGTTGGATGCATGACCTTCAATGATAACTTGCTCGTGCTTAAAATTTTAAGTTGAAGACTTGGGTTATCTAGTTACCAGCAGTCGGGGTAACTATCACTTAAGAGTCATGGGAGTACTCAGTGTCACACGTCAATGACGTTGTCGATAATCGCAAGAGGTGGTAATGTCTCATATTTTGGTTGGGTATTGAGCACTTAGAGATTTGCTTGGAGCATTAATTCTCTACACCATTCTTCCAACAATTAGTGCAAGCTTAAGTAACAAATTTGGGGACTTCTACTTCAGTTTTTCAATATTGGTATATCGGGTTTCCTTCATCAAGTGGTCACACTTAGTTATTCGTGTACGAGGTTGGTTAGTTGGACAAAGGTTTTAAAAGTTGTGATGTGATCTGTAACTCGCACAAGATATTCTTAACCCAAACTAATGATCTCCAAAATCAAATCAGTCACGCCACATTCAATCTGTTACTGTCTCACGGTTTCTTCTTGGTTTTGTAAAATCCTGCGAAAGAACTTATTTCTCGGTTTAAATCATAGATTTGTAAAATTCCGTGATGATGGGCTATGCGCTCTTGACCAGGATCGGGTTAAAACCATTATCAAAGTTCAGCTATAACATCACAAATGGCTGGATCGAGGCATTTAATTGACAAGATGTGACTACGGGGTTAGTTCAGTATTATTTATTTGAGGCTGACGTGAAATTTCATGGGTGCGTGTACTTAGTATCTGAAGATATCGGGGAGGTTGGATGAAGATTCTTCGAGATCCTTGTTCGAGCTTTCGACAGTTACAAGGACGAGGACTTGGATATCTAGTTATTTTTTTCTTTCTCTCTATTGCAAAATAACTATCACTTTAAGGAGTCACGTTGTAGTGCTCAGTGTCATACGAAGTTGTGGATATCCAAGAGGTGATGTACGTCTTATACTTGATGGTTGGTTGGTTGAAGAGTATAGGGTACTTAGGGATTCGATGTTGCACGAAGTCTCTACACCGCTCTTTGTCACGCATTAGTACAAGTTTAAGTCACAAGTTCGGGTTATGTTACTTCAGTCTCAAGTTCATCATATTGGGTTTTTCTCCATCAGTGGTCACGACGTCAAGCCGACAAAATGATAATGGGGTTGGTAACGAGTTAGATGAGAGAAGAAGTAAAGAGAGAGTAATGACGTCTGTACACCTCAGTGCAGGCCTCGCTCTTCAACATAATGACGTCTGTACATATCAGTTCAGGCCTCGTTCTTCAAAGAAAAGAAAAGTGTACGCTTGAGTGCACTTTATCTTTAAAAGAAGAGGAATCTTCTTATTTATGGCCATTCTCATCAACAAGTTTCATGCTCTTTCCGTGCTTATTCAGTCTTCAAGTGGATCGGCGCACATTGGAGTATATTCTTATTCACTTGTTCAACCAAAAATTGCAGTTGACAGGCATATGCAATTTTTGAGGGGGGGAAAGGGTGAATAAACAACATGTCAGTCTTCAAGAACCGTCAAGTAGAGTTACTTACTGTTGATGGTATTCATATTGACTAGTTCAATCATCAAAAATTGCAGTTGGCAGGCATATGCAATTTTTGAGGGGGGGAAAGGGTGAATATTAATCTACATGTTGATTGATGATTGAGATGGTCATACGACTCCTGAATACGTCAGTTCAGGAGTCGTGCAAACCATGGTTCTCCAACACTACATCTTCCTCCGTCTATCAAGGTGTTGAAGAACATGGTCATGGAATGCTAATCGACATCTTCTCACGGGCTGGTACAATCAGCAACAAAGGGTTTCTAGTCAATGCTTCATGTACACGTCATTACGCTGCATGTACACATCATGATGATGATTCCGATTAATCGTAACCATCATGGGGGAGAGAAATGTGTACACCAAGGACGCACAATAGGTTCACGTGATCGGGCTTAATCATTTATTCCGGTGTTGATAACCGCAGAGATGATCAGTGGTTTAACTTGTTACCTTGGTATTAACGTTTCACTGTTACGTCATGGGCTAATTAATCGTAACCATCAGGGGAGAGAGAATGTGTACATCAAGGACGCACAACAGGTTCACGTGATCAGGGCTTAATATCCAAGGATAGATACATACTATAGATGATCAGTGGTTCAACTTGTTACTTTGGTGTTATACTAAAGACTGAAGAAGGTCGAGTCGTCAGTCTATTCTACATTCTCTGTTGGGTGTTATCATCTCATGTGTATGCTGCGGGCTGATGGGTTATATGTAAGGTTACTGGAAGGCATTTGGTGAGTTGAAGATGGTTGGTATTCTGTTCCTCCTTAATGGGCAATCTTGAAGAAGGTCGAGTCTACAGTCTTCTCTACATTCTCCGCTATGTGTTAGAAGACTAAAGACGGCATGCATTTGGAATCTAAAGACTTCTTCATATTATGGGGGTTCATCCAAATTCTTCCTTCTATTATGGGTGTTCAGCAGAAAGGTTGTCAGATTGGGGGAGAGCACTAATCAGGGGAGGGTGTAAAGCTTGTATTAATCCCCAGTTAAAAGTGCTCACGTTACTTTTCAGCATGTTAAATGATGGAAGCGGAAAAGATTCAGGATGCTGAGGAGTAATGGTTTTCGGTTCGTATCCTTGTATATATTTTGCTTCTTACATTCTTTTTCATATCTTATACCATTTTGTAAATAGATATATAGAAATCTTGCTAATTGTAAATAGAGAAACGTAAAATCAGAAAAACCATAAAAATTAAAAAATTAGAAAATACCAAAAATAGTTTCACCTAGGCATGTCTTCTGTTTATCGATAACATTTACGGACTTAGAAATGTCATTCAATAATGGCACGGGTCTTTAAATGAAGCTCGAGCAGAAGTTAAAATGGATGGTTAAAACATGTCTAAATGGCTTGCTATTACTTTAGATAGCAACCCGCGCTTCAAACTGGGGAAAGCACATCGCCAAAAAGATGGTTGTTCCTCCAACTGGGTGATGTTCACCTTAGCATGGATTACTTTATATCCATGTTTCTTCGATCTGATGTACGTTTCAGTGCATCATTTCGGGTAAAGGAAGAGAAATCTTCTTTGCATACAAATAGTTTTCATTCAATGATTCTTCTGAAAATTATTTGTAAGACACTTGGTGATTATGTGTTGCTTGAAATTCTTTTATACTTGGATTGTGCATAAAATTTGTCACTCAATCAATGACTACAAATATTTAACTAGAATACGGGTCATTGATTGAGGGGGAGAGTGAATTCAAATTTTATATCATCAAACGGATTTATTGGTTAAATCATACTTGTTAGAAATGGTTTTGTAGTTAATGGGGTATTAGTTGAAGAGGATCTTGCTAAAACTTTATATCAAATGGCCAAACGTGTTAGTTGCTAGAAAGTTTAGGACATTATGTGCAATTTGCTTATAGTTTCCTAGCTTTATGTATCTAGAAGGTTCATTTGTGTTACTTTGGAATCCTCGTTTAATCCCCTAAATACTTTAAGACTCAAAACCTAAAAGAAGTGAGAAAACCAGTTGTGTTTGATGTTCTTGAATACTCCAATGACAGTTGTATGATCTAAATGAATGAGTTTCAAAGGTTGTTTGACTTTTGTTAAGTCGATTGATGCTTAATTGTTGTTGATATTATGCATATGTTCTCAGGATTTGCTTAGGTATATTGCTATCATGTTAGAATCATGTTCCTAAGATCCTGAGTTGAATATTGAAATCTGTGTGAATTGCCATGTTCATGATTGCTAATTGCTCTTCATGCTAGATAGTGGTTTGACGTACTTCCTGATTGTGGTTTGATTATAAGATGAACTTGGTATTATAATGTGGCAAGCTGCTGAAGGGTAGCTATTAAGGAATAGTGTATCTGTATGTATGTATATCTGTGTTGATATTCTTATGCAGATTCCATAGCCAAAATGAATGTGCCAGTTCCCATTCTAACCATTTGATCAGATGTTCAACCTCTATTGATTGGCTCGGAATTCACCACAGCAACAACGTCGGCAACAACAACAACAACAACACTTTCACCACCACCACCACCATTCATCTATTTTGGTCTCGCCAAGTGGGGATCAACTACATTTGCGAAAGATTTGTTGGTGGATGGATGATTGATGTTGACCACTGACTCACTCAGAAAAGCGGGTGATTACATCGTCTGCGCAAAAAGGTCAAAATCATATGTGTCATAATAATCAATTTGTGCAAAATAAGCAGTGAATCTCCCTCTTAGATTAAGGGGGAGCATAGTATGTTCAATCATCAGACTACATTACATCGGACACATTTTCTCCCACATTTTCTAACTTATTTAAATCAATTGGGATCACAAATCTCAAAAGGTTTGAAATTTTTTATCGGGGGAGAGAATGTGATTTAAATATGAAACCTGGTGAAAATGATATGTTTTGGACTTAAATGTAAGCTCTCCCATATGTGCTAAACTCTTTCGTATATCGATGCACGTATTGAAGGGGAGCGAATTGACAAAAAGGATTTGGCATGCATCTGATGTGAGCAAGGCTTAGACTTCACCAATGAATTGACGATAGCTAAAGTCAGTAGTCGAAAGGACATGTCCTGGACGGGTAATAATTTCAAGCCAGTTTATCTGGTGATGTAAGCGTGTCTCGCAAAGGACGTGTCTGAGTAGAATGTACCGATTTCGAGCGATTTTCCTTGTGTGTGATCTGGACGGGTAATAATTTCAAGCTAGTTTACTAGTGATGTAAGCGTGTCTCGCGATGATCATGTTCTTGGAAAATCAATCAATTTAAAAGTGCGATCTTCACCTGACATGTGCAAATTTATAAAAGAATCATTTGAGCACATGTTGAGGGGGAGCATTTGAAAAATATAAAACTCTCAAGTGTTAGCAAAAATGTGTTTTCAGAATTATGAACACTTTGAGAGATTTTTCAAAGATTTGGTTTATGGCAATCGTGGAAGTACACCAAAGACCGACCATTTTAATTAATGCATGGAGTTATAAGGATGGTTAGGTTAGGCTCAAGTTCCCACGATCCTGCCAGAGCCGGAGGGATCTACCCAGGGACAATCCACTAGTTAGTGTAGAAGTCCTTAGGTATGATTAAAAAAGGAGAAAATTTGATAAGGGAAAAGTGCCGACTGAGATGGAGCTAGTACTAGAACAAACCCAACAAGGTTCTAGTAATGAAGTCTCGGTAAGCACTGAAGGGGTTGAAGAATGAAAAAAAATTGTAAAGATAAAGGGTGAAAAGAAAGAAGCCCTCCTTACACTTTAGGCAGAAACCGGGTCAATACATATGCTGTCAGAATCACTTAGTTGATTGCTGAAATTGAAGACAAAGTATCATGGACCCAGTGATACGCTGTATAACCCTCCCTAGCCACTCAAGGTCCCTCAAAGGATTCTTGTTTCAATTGTCATAGAGTTCAATACATTTCTATCGTCTCTCTCACTCCGAGTTAGATGATATTGAAAAGGCGGCAGTTCTCTCCAGCCTCCGCTCACTAAATCAAAACGCACTATTGAGTCTAGAGCCACGAGATGCATAATAAGATCTCATAGGGACACGAATTATTTCGACACTGGTTGTTGAACATCAAGGACACCAGTTGTAAACTCATGAGTCCTACGCAGATCTTAGCAATCTGCCAGAACATTTATGAGAGAATTTACGAATGTAATTCTCAATGATTGAATGGAAATTCCTGCCAGGGTCAACATCAAGCAGCCCTGAAAGCAGGTCACTTCGGTAATTCCCTGTGGATTACGCTTAGTGATCGCGGCGGTTTCAAACGGTCTACAGTCGTGGAGTGATCTCCAGCGACTCACCTAATCGTTGATATACTACGGTACGATCTTAAAAGCCCTCTGTGGGTTTTCGATTAGGAACGGTCTTGGTAAGGATTAGAGAAAGTTTTCACACTATGCTGTTAACAATCTCGAAGTCCAAACCTGTAAGTACCGGTCGATTTGTTGCTAACTGTCGTATGCAGGAACTTCTGGCGGTTGTAGCTGTTGAATGTTGTAGCTGGTTGCAGAAAAGATGCCAATCCTCTACCACATGTTCACACTACATCATCATCTTAATCAAAGAAGTCATGATCAACCTAAAGACCTTTAACACAGCTTCTGCAAACTCTGATGCTGAAGATCATGACACCAAATAGTGTGAGCATGTCGGCTCGAAGACTATCACATCACGTGGAGACATACTGCTGTAAGATGACTTGGAAACAAATGTTGGATGATAAAGTCGAAGAATACTCAAAGATCATCCAAGACAATCAAACAGTCATCAAATGATTACTGCTGGATGCACAATGCACAAAGATACAAGACTTTGAAGAATCAAAGACTACGAGCTATAAAGACAAGTTCAGAAGAAAGAATGCTAGAATTCAAATTATTATTTCCGGGGTGACCTCCCTTAGGGGGAGATTGTTAGGAATATAAATATTCAGATGAAGGCTCGGTCACCCCGAGCATCTATTTAGCATTCACATAGCTCGTAGGCTTATTTATATTAGTTTAGTATTATTAGTAATATTAGTATTATAGTTTTATTAGTCTAGTCGTATTTATTATTGTGGAGTGGGTCGGGGCTTTCCCCACTGTCAGCTCACTCCACAGCCCACTAGGGGCACAAATATTAGTAACTATATAAGACCCTTCCCACACATGGGAAGGGTTGGAACTCTTGTCACAATTTCACCTACAAGCTAATTGATACAAGTTTTCTCCCAACTCTCTCTCTCTCTAGTTCATCTCTCTAACAATGGATCTAATCTTCCATAACCCAAGACCACCCGAATCACCCACACAATCAAGATGGTTATATCCTACACGTTATACTTCATTCAACACATTACACATTATACAACCATTAACCCAAAGCAACATTAACATAATCACATACCTTGACCTCTTAAAGCCTTAACCTTCCTTATTCCTTATTCCACCCTTGACTAACTCTAACTAACCTTATATTCTCTTACACATAATTACCATTATGCTAAACAACCATAAACCTTAACACTTTAAGCCACATAACACATAATGCATAGAAATCATTATAACTTTACATTATACCGGTTTACTTACCTTAGCTCCAAGCTAAGTCTAACAATAACATCATCATCATCATCTTCATCCTTTGTCATCATCATCATCATCATTCTTTATTATTAACTCAAAACCTATTAAAACACAACATCATAAATCAAGGGTTTACATAACCCATCTAAACTTACCCATCTTCCTTTCTATATCATCATATCATCATATCATGATCATATGATGAAAACCCACTTAACCCATAAACCTTAGCCTCATTAATCATTAAGATAGAAATACTTACTTGGAGTGGATCATGGCTAGGAAGACTATAGGCATTTGATCTTCATCTTCTTCTTCCTAAGTTACCAACTAACTTTTTCCCTCTCTTTTTCTCCACACTAAAACCGGACCACACCCTTATCTAAAATAATGGTGGGAAATCTCTAGAATTTCCTAGATAAGGTTAGCTAGTCACAAGTTTGGCCCTTTTGGCATATTAAGCCCCTCAAGTCTCATTCCTTCTATTTTGGCCACATCACATTTTATAACATGTTTACGACTTAAAAACTTTAGTCCTTTAGGTTATGCATCATAACCTCCAAAGCCATGTTACACGTTCGTTAACTATTAGGTTGACTAGTGGGTTTGACTATAACGCAACATTTGTCGACTAGCCAATTACGTTAAACCTTAGTCAATTCCATCTAGGGTGGGGCCTAGTTGTATACGGGAAACGGGTCTAACAGTTTGCAAGATTAATGTAAGCCCTTAAGGGTTAATTAATACATAAACTAAGTAATCATTAAGCAGCTTTATGCGGATTCCGATTAATTGTGACAGGATTAGTTAGTCAAGAAGACTTAAAACGGAAATCTAGACTCTAGAAGAACTAGAGGTAGGACAGACCGCGTCTAGTCGTGAGCACCATCGCTACAGGTCTTAGACTTATCAAAACTTAATATGCATATCTTATATGACTAAACTTGGTTAATACGCTCTTCTTATCTTTGGTGTCTTCATACTTCCATTGTTTGTTTTGTTTAATTTGTTTAATATAAAACCAAACTCGTGCTAGTCTCTCAGACTGAATCCCCCTTTGCGTTAGTGTAAATTAATTTAGTAGAGTAGAATAGCTTTAGAATTAGTATATTAGAAATCCACTCTTAGTGATCGACACCCTACTTACCAACTAGGCTACATTGATCGGGTACACTACCCGTTAGTGTTTGTTATAGGTTAAGTCGGCAAAATATAAATTTAAAACTTGATAAAAAAATAATTACTTACAACGAAAACACATCAAATTTCAAACTCAAAGAAGATGTAAAGATTGGATTCCATGTTACCACAAGAAGGGCAACAGATCATCGGGATTTCAATACCACGAGACGAGAGGTTCAAGCTATGAGGTAACCGGTCCAAGTTCATTCACTACATGAAAATGTTAACTTTTTGAGGGAGAGTTTTGTCCAAAGTTGTCGAAGGAACCAAAGAGGGTAAGAGATGTGCATCAATGTAGCGACGAGTGTAACACCCCCAAAATCGGGTCGCAGCGAAAGATGATATCGCTGGGGTGCTACTAAATTGGTACCACAACACAGAGTAAAGAGAACGGATTTACTATATACGTTTAAAAGAAATTTTTATAATCAAAAGTACTTTGTTTTACATCATTCAATGAAATGCGGAAATACAGGCCCATAAAAGAAATAACGTGGTCCCCAAATGAATATCAGAGTATCTTGATCCTATAACCATGCCATGCCATGCCACAAGCCGCCAAAGGTGAGCTGACACTTTAAGAACATGAAAATACATTCTAAAATATGTTAACACAAGGTTGATGAGTTCATAGGTTTAAGTAAACAAAAAGTAATATGTGGACCGCAAGATTTAAAATTGGTTTGACCAATATATTCCAAATATAGAAAGAGTTATTGTCTTATTAAGTTCATGACATCGAAGCCTTAAGATTTCTAGTTTGAGCATATGATGAAGCGAAAAGTGTACCGCTTTTAAGGGGTCATTTAAGCCCTAAATCGTATTTATTTGATCAAATATCGCCCTAAATCGTTCCTTTTGTCATTTTAGGTACTTTTGAGGAGAAATCTGGAGAAGGAGGCATTTTGGACGTTTTTGGAGCATAAAAGTGAAGAAAACGGCAAAGTCTCAAAAATCGGCTGAAAGTTACCTTTGACGGCGTCAAGATTTACTCTAGACGGCGTCATGCCTTGGCAAGAAAAGTTGGACGTGAAATTTACTCATGATAAGCCAGTGAAAATAGCCTGTGAATTCTGACGGCGTCACGCTTTAACTTGATCAAGGGCGTCACGGCTTAAATCAAAAGGGGACGGCGTCACGTTCAAGGTTCGACGGCGTCAAGCCTTGATAAGCCAGAATGGATTTTTGAAGAGCTAAAGAGGGACGGCGTCAAGAAGGTCATCCGGGAACCCTAAAAGCGGCGAGGTGACGGCGTCACACTCCATAACGTGACGCCGTCAGATACAAAAATCTATATATATTTTTCTAATTTTTTGTCATTAAGGGAGAGCTTAGTGTGTGGAATTTTGGGAGAAAACCCTAAGACGATTTTAGCTTCTTTTTCAAGGCTTTTTGCCTTGAGATCTTCCATGTTACATTAAAGATAAGTTATCAATTAATCATTCAATATGTCTATGTGTTGTTTGATTTTATCTTATTCTTGTCTTTTGATTAACATGTTAGGCTAAATTTATCTTGTGTTTGCTTAGATCTAATGAAACCTAGCTATTGATTATTGGTTGTTAGTGTGTTATTAGTTGTATTGGATGATTGTTTATCTATGTTAGGCTTAAGAAAACTGGCTAACTTCCTATTCGGTAACTTGCTTGAACGTCTTAAGAAACATGAACCAAATGCGTACTAAAGGTTTTTATGGTTGTATTTAATGCACAAGCGAATTCTAGTGATCCCATGTTAGGAGCTTCCTAGCCGGCTCGACATAGGAGTGAAGTAGGAGCTTGTAGAGTTGGGGAAGTAAGTACGCCACCCCACGAATGGTATTAAGGAATACACCCGTCATCCACGCGACTAATACACACTAATTAACCGGTAAAAGATAGTTAGGGAGTAAGGAAATCTAAGTAAACACATTTCTCTACACATAAGTTTCTCACCACATTTTCATTTTTGTTATTTTATTTTATTTGCATCCGTAGTAATTTTGGGTTAGTTGACTAGCAACTAATTCCGCCCACTCTTTCAAAACCGAGATTTTACTTGCTTTCATAAAAATTATAAAAACATAAAAAGAATCTTCCTCAACCCTTAGACCTAATTAGAGTAGACTTTCATACCTAACGAACACTATTCCCTGTGGAGAACGATCAATCCCCCGTACTTACCACTACACTATACTACATCGGTCAGGTACACTGCCTGGTGGGGTTGTAAGCCTCTTGAGATCCCTCGAGAGGTAAAACCTGTTGTAAGGTTACAAAACCACGCATCAAGTTTTTGGCGCCGCTGCCGGGGAATAGTTATTGTTTAGGTTGAATTTTTATTTCTATTAGGTCTACTCACTAGATTCCTTTCTAGTGAGATTTTTATTTTATTTTTCTAGATTTTCTTTAGTCTATCTATTTTCTTCGTGTCTTTGTTCGTAACCATACCATCCGACATCATGGAAGATGGTAATATCCTTAACCCCCACAACCCACCACCACGACAACCACCACCACCTCCTAGAGCCCGTACTTTAGGAGAGTATTCCCGTCCTAGCCACCATGGCTATCGAAACACCATTGAGCTCACTCAAGGAGCCAATATCACACCCTTGCGATCCGACACCATCCGGTTGGTGCAAAGCGGATGCGCATTCCATGGACTTCGTTCTGAAGATCCTAATCAACATCTCAAGGACTTTCTCAAAATCGTTGATTCTATAGACCTTGATGTTGCCACTCGAGAGACGACCCGATTGCGTCTCTTCCAATTCTCTTTGCGGGACCAAGCTAGTCAGTGGCTAGAACGTCAACCCGCAGGATCCATTACCTCTTGGGATGATCTCACTACTCGTTTCCTTGCTCAGTTTTTCCCACCGGGGAGAACTACCAAGCTAAGGAATGATATCTTGATGTTCCAACAACGTCAAGGCGAAACTCTCTACGAGGCATGGACTCGATTCAAGGACTTACTCCAAAAAGTCCCTCACCATGGCATAGAACTTTGGCTCCAAGTCCAAATCTTCTATGACCATATCAATCTCTCCACGAGGCAAACCATTGACCAATCGGCCGGTGGCAAGCTACGTGATCTAAGTGCGGAACAATCATGGGCTCTCCTAGAGGATCTTGCTCTTTATGACAACGAAAGTTGGAGTGATCCCCATGATTTGAATAAAACGGTCAAGGCAATATCTTTGCCTTCAAACAATTCAAGCACTTCCGACCGTAGGATCATAGAACTTGAAGACCAAGTCAAGTTTCTCATGAAATCCTACGAGGCTCCTAAACCTTCAAGCCTAGTGAACAAAATCACTTCTTCGTGTAAATTATGTAGTGGTCCCCACGACACTCATGATTGCATGGAACTTCCCAAACAGGCTTTCAAAGAATTCGCATCCTCGCGAATCGATAAGGCGGGAGATAAGTGGCTCGCCACTAATTATGGGCCCAAAAATTCCGAAGATGGGTATGAGGCATGGAAGAATAAGCCAAATTTTAGTTGGAACCAAACTCGTAGCGTATCATTCAATGACTCTACCCCGCTCACCTGGTCTGAACATTATCCTCAGCAACACACGAATAAACAACAAAATCGCGAGGAATCACTGCAAAAATTCATTCTCTCTCAAGAAACACAGCTCTCCAAACTTGAGAATCAATTCAGACAACAGCAAGTTGATATGAACAACAAGGTTGATAACCTGTTAAAGGTTATCAATGATCGCCTTGCTGGCAGGTCAACTTGTGAGTTGGCACGAGTTAATGAGATCAAATCTGTTACGGTGACCCACCAAACACCCCCTCCTGTAAAAATCAAGCACCCTAGTAAACTCTTCAAATACATATCACAAAACGAAAAAAAAACAGGAGATACTCATACCCCTTCGAAACCTCTCCACTTCGTGAACACCATTACAACAATACCTGTTCCTAAACCAAATTTGGACCAACAAACAGCCAAGAATGTGGACAATGAAATGGAGGGTGAAGTTCCCGAAAAGAAACCCGAGGCGCCCGACGACTATCTAGACTCACCAAAGAACTCGAGTACAATAGAGGTGAGTGATGAGGAGGGCTCGGAAGAGAAATCCGAAATGCCTCATGGGCTCCCAGGACTGCTAGACCGCCCCCTGGTAGAGGAACTTGAGAGGGGCACAGCAAGGTCGCCTATGGGATTCGGAGAGAGAATAGAGGATGGCGCTCCTAGGGTCTTTAAGATATCTTGCACCACTAGGAAAAAGTTTATAAAAGATGCCTACATAAACCCCAACTCTTCTATGAGCGCAATATCCCTCTCTCTATATAACGAAGCCTTCACTGAACAAGTCAAATATGAAGGGTCTAATATCATCGGGGTAATAAGGAGGGTACCAATTGTGATAGAAAAGTTCCTCTTTCATATCGAGTTAACTGTAATTAATAACATGAACTCTATCATCAGCCCATCCTTAACTGGCCTTGTTCTAGGCAAACCATTCATAAAAGCAACGGGAGTGATACTCGATGAGGATGATAGGAGTGCATTATTTACCGATGGTGTCAGGAAAGTGATTTTTCGGGATGGCTGTGAAGAAGTGTATGAGTATCAACCATCAGCAAGTGGCAACACATGGGGGTTACACGGTAGAAGGCCTGGCCGAATTAAGCGACATGATCCAAATAATCTCAAAATACCTTGCATGATTGGTCACAAGCATTTTTATAATGTTTACATTGACACATGTTTACCCAAAAATGTGATGTCCTTGTTTCATTATAACAACATTTGCAGATGGGGGATGATTTATAAAGGGAAGGACGACATCGGCATAGATGATGATATACAGGTGTTTGTAGGAAATATGACATTCACTATGAGCTTCGCAATCGTCGATAATATCGAAGAGTACATCGATCCCAGGTTATCACAAGTTGTTTTTGGGGCACCTTTTTGCCAGGCCACAAGCTTGGTTGTGGACGAGCTCAATGGGATCATGACTTTCACCGATGGGATTAGGGAAATCTCATACCAAACACCTTACAAGATGAGAGAATTCAAGGAGATTGATTATAAAGGGCTCGATGGGTTAAGTTCCCAACTCGTGTTATGTGATGATGATGTGAGAAGGGGATGTAAGGACACTTTTGACCTGTCAAGCGGATTCTTTAAGCACGATAAGGAACTTAGTTCTAAATACCGAAACAATCCTTTTGATCACGTGGACCCGAAATACCTTTACTATGAAAGTGATTCTGATAGAGGATCAAAGGAGAATGGCCTAGGAACCGTGACCGATGATGGAGTCACGTAATGTACGTGACTTTGAGTCTAGCTACAAGACTCGTTAATAAAGAAAAGCGCTTCTTGGGAGGCAACCCAAGCTTTATTTTATTTATTTGCTTTGTGTGTTTATTTATTTGTTTGTTTGATTTTATTTTCCGTATGTGTGTTTAATTTTTATTCTTATTGATTCATGTTCAAAAGTAAATTGTGAAAATGCTTTATGTTGTTTTTAACTTCGTCTTAACTACATATAAAGGTATTTTGCAAAAGATAAGTGTAAGGGAAATCTAAATCGGTTTATTAGAACACAAATGAACATGAATCGTAATAATAATAAATTAACGTACATATTAGTATTTGTTTGAGTCAAATGCTTGTATCGAGTCATAATGATGTTTTGCAGGATTTCCAGAAAGTAAGGTAAGGGTTTTTCCAGAAATTTTCCGGAAACTTAAAATGAAAATTTTTGTCAGGTCATTTCTGACGGCGTCAGGGTTTATAACCTGACGGCGTCAGATTTAATTTTCAGAAATTTTTGAAAGTTTTGTTTTTATAAAAAGTTTTTAGTAAAATCTCCAACTTATAATCTCCAGGAATCTGCAAAGTTATCATTCCACAAGCATTATATCCTTATATATAGATTTTATCCCGCCGATGTTATGCAGGTTTTCGTGTTTGTTTTCTCAGGTTTAACAGGTTATTTTGGACAAGGAGATGTTTATGGAATCAAGCTTGTGGCGATGCATTAGTCATGGAGCTTCAACATTACCTTGGAGGAAGATCTAACCGTGTAACTTCATTATCCACCGAGCGAATCAGGGGAGTATTTGATTTCATTCTTTTACTTTTTGCTTTTACATCTTGTTATTTGAACATTGGGGACAATGTTCATCTTAAGTGTAAGGGGGGGTAAAAGTACAATTTTAGAGAATGCCATTGCGCTTGATTTTTGTTTGTTTAATGGTAGATGTGTAATAAAACTGAGATAAATACCGGTTAGGGTAATTTTAGTGCCAAATTTAAAATTTTTTACAACACTTAGGAGTGAAACTTTGATCTTAATGAGCGTCTCACGGATAGGAGTTATATGACTAGCACAAAAACCGTACCACTAAAAAATTTTCCACCCCCAAATATGTGAGGTTCGCCCCTAGAATTGGTAGGAAAAGCATTTATGCTATGATGTGTGTACCGGTAGCACTTAGATTCTAGAACTTGCGTTAGGACCATTCCGAGGCCACAAGTGAGACTACATTCGTGTAGTTAGATTTACTACATGATAAGAGGCATTAGGATTAACCCATTGTTTTACACCTGTGTTTTTGTTATAATTACATTGGCTACATTGGTCAAGTAATTCTCCCACACCCTTTGCGTTGTACTCATTTTTAGTACACGATACCCCTAGTACACCCCTCAGAGCCTATCTTTTCGTTTCGACCTTTAAGCATTTTACTTAAAGGAAGAATTTGTTACACCCCACTAAAATGTACACCCAAATCGCCTTAGCCTACCTTGTATGCACTCATTTTTAGTGCATTATTGTTACAACATTTGTTTAAACCCAAGTTAATTATCTAATTGATTACATGGTTGCTAAGTCGAGTCATATCCTTGTACATATTGTTTTGGGATGATTGGGACTCATGGGTAAAGTACTAGTGTAATGGAGTAATGGGGAAGAACATCATTTATTACCCCCATATGTGCTAAATATTTTAAAAAGTACTCCAAGTGTTTTGATTATCTTAATTCGAGTCATTAGATTAGTATTTGTTAAGTTATGTAAAAGTTCAAGTGTAAGGGGAATGCAACGCCCCTATGATGTATTATTTTGGATGGTAGGGCAAAAGTGTATGAAAAAAAAAAAAAAAAAAAAAAAAAAAAAAAAAAAAAAAAAAAAAAAAAAATCGAAAAAATCAAGAAAAACACAAAAAAAATGAGAAAATGAAAAATAGAAAAAACATACGGACTACCATCCCGTTTCATTTTATGTTTATTTTATGTTTTTGTTTTTGTTATTTCGTTTCTAGCTTAAGATCGAGTCTAGTCTTGGCTTAGCAACATTGTATAGTACATGTAATTGATCAAGATCTTTAACTCGCCACCAGTAAAATATCCTTTATCCAACAAAACCGTGTTTTCCTTTTCCCTACACCTTACGTTATAACCCATTTAAAAGCCCTCTTTGATAGTTTATCTTTGGTGCTTACGCCTAGTGGAGGAGGTTTTCGATCCTTTCCCAAGCCTATGGTAATCTATTTGCTATGACAGGTAGTGAGAGATATTATCCGTTTTCATTTATGAGATTTATTTTGATGACACTTGAGAGATGTGAGTATCTAAACACTACTTGTGAGGTGCTAGTTTGTAATCTCCGTGCTTATTATGATTAAAGTGGAACGATTATTTGTTGTAATTACTTTTATGTTTGCATTAAATGACCCCTAACTTGTATTTTGATTAGAATAAAAGCGCATTTGCTTGAGGACAAGCAAATCTCAAGTGTAAGGGTATTTGATGAAGCTAAAAGTGTACCGCTTTTAAGGGGTCATTTAAGCCCTAAATCGTATTTATTTGATCAAATATCGCCCTAAATCGTTCCTTTTGTCATTTTAGGTACTTTTGAGGAGAAATCTGGAGAAGGAGGCATTTTGGACGTTTTTGGAGCATAAAAGTGAAGAAAACGGCAAAGTCTCAAAAATCGGCTGAAAGTTACCTTTGACGGCGTCAAGATTTACTCTAGACGGCGTCATGCCTTGGCAAGAAAAGTTGGACGTGAAATTTACTCATGATAAGCCAGTGAAAATAGCATGTGAATTCTGACGGCGTCACGCTTTAACTTGATCAAGGGCGTCACGGCTTAAATCAAAAGGGGACGGCGTCACGTTCAAGGTTCGACGGCGTCAAGCCTTGATAAGCCAGAATGGATTTTTGAAGAGCTAAAGAGGGACGGCGTCAAGAAGGTCATCCGGGAACCCTAAAAGCGGCGAGGGTGACGGCGTCACACTCCATAACGTGACGCCGTCAGATACAAAAATCTATATATAGTTTTCTAATTTTTTGTCATTAAGGGAGAGCTTAGTGTGTGGAATTTTGGGAGAAAACCCTAAGACGATTTTAGCTTCATTTTCAAGGCTTTTTGCCTTGAGATCTTCCATGTTACATTAAAGATAAGTTATCAATTAATCATTCAATATGTCTATGTGTTGTTTGATTTTATCTTATTCTTGTCTTTTGATTAACATGTTAGGCTAAATTTATCTTGTGTTTGCTTAGATCTAATGAAACCTAGCTATTGATTATTGGTTGTTAGTGTGTTATTAGTTGTATTGGATGATTGTTTATCTATGTTAGGCTTAAGAAAACTGGCTAACTTCCTATTCGGTAACTTGCTTGAACGTCTTAAGAAACATGAACCAAATGCGTACTAAAGGTTTTTATGGTTGTATTTAATGCACAAGCGAATTCTAGTGACCCCATGTTAGGAGCTTCCTAGCCGGCTCGACATAGGAGTGAAGTAGGAGCTTGTAGAGTTGGGGAAGTAAGTACGCCACCCCACGAATGGTATTAAGGAATACACCCGTCATCCACGCGACTAATACACACTAATTAACCGGTAAAAGATAGTTAGGGAGTAAGGAAATCTAAATAAACACATTTCTCTACACATAAGTTTCTCACCACATTTTCATTTTTGTTATTTTATTTTATTTGCATCCGTAGTAATTTTGGGTTAGTTGACTAGCAACTAATTCCGCCCACTCTTTCAAAACCGAGATTTTACTTGCTTTCATAAAAATTATAAAAACATAAAAAGAATCTTCCTCAACCCTTAGACCTAATTAGAGTAGACTTTCATACCTAACGAACACTATTCCTGTGGAGAACGATCAATCCCCCGTACTTACCACTACACTATACTACATCGGTCAGGTACACTGCCTGGTGGGGTTGTAAGCCTCTTGAGATCTCTCGAGAGGTAAAACCTGTTGTAAGGTTACAAAACCACGCATCAGCATACGTTTGATATAACAGTCAAGTGGGGAAACCACCCGGACACCCAAATTTTCTGGTAGATGTCCACCTAGGACATCCAAGGTTTCTCAAATGATTATGCGTCCGTTTGACATACCGGTCAAGTGGGGAACACCACCCGGACGGGGAGTTCAATCCCAATAGATCTATTCACAACATTCGCGCTTAACGGTTCATAACATACGCAATAATCAAGTGTGTAACAGGTAAACACATAATACTTTCGAGTAACAAATCAAGGGTTTCAACCAATTAGTAATGTTTGGGAAAATAATTCACGTTTCAAGTAAAATGAGCATGGAGTTTAAATATAAACGAACATGTATTCTCCCCCAAAACGGTTATAAAACAAGTAAAAGTAGGGGCCATGAACTCACCTGGAACAACCGATATGATAACGAAAAAGGAAAGTGCACGGAATTGAGGCTCGGAAACTACTCGCAACCTAATATGAATGATATGCCTTAGGTTTGAAATCAAGGTCGTGCATGCAAGTTCATATACTATTATATCACTTGTACATGTTTGTTGCAATATTTATCGACCAAAAATATAGTTACGTCAATTGATCCATTTATTAAGCAAAATAACCCTTTTTAGAAAACGTATCTTATTAATCTCGTGATTAAACTATAGTCGTCTTGTTAATAAGTATTTTGAAAACCTCTAACGCGCCTAACAAGTATTCATAATATTCTACCATTTTCGTTTACGTCATTTTAGCCAAAATACACCCTAAAGTGTCCAAAATTCACTTTAAAATGTTCATCAGCTTTCTAATAGCCAAAATAATAAGCCGTCAAAAGTTATATGTTGTCGTAACTTCTTTAGGCCATAATTTTTCGTCTTAGCTCCGATTCTTAAGTTTTATATATCCCCGGGTTCGTGTTTAAGTATACTAACTTGTTTTTAGTGTCTCGGCTAGTCAAGTTAACTTTTAACATCAGTTTTTACCTTCTAAAAATTTCCAACAGCACCTATATTTTTCAGAAAATTCATTCCCGTCGCATAACTTAAAACTAACGTATCTTCTTCGTTATAAGCCCGTTTTAACTCATTCAAGCGGCTACATTTTTGTTATAAAGTCTATTTTCTATATTTCTAGCCTAAACTTGTCACCAAGCTACTGAGTTTTCTGTGGAGGGTCGAATGGAACAGCTTCCTTTTTAAAAGTGTCAAAACACTTCTCCTAGTCTTCTAGTTATCAAAACCGCTTAACCAACAACTCCAAAACTAATCCTAGCTCTTCCACCAATTTCTCAACATGTCAATAGTGATTTAACAATAAACCTAGCAATATGAAAAGTTCAATTTCTCATGAATGTAAATGACCATCATGACTAGTTAAGATCACAAGTTTACTAGTTTATATATATGGTGTTTTTATCTTCAATTTCTTGTTGAAATTTATAACCAACTAGTTTATTCGTGATGAAAATTTGTTTACGACATAGCCATTAGTTTAGAGATTATTGTGGTTATAAGGTTTTGGGTTAACATGTACAAAGTGATAAATAAGTATATGTAACTTGAACTAGCATCATGATATGAAGGGTATGAAACTTATCAATATAAAGTTTACTTACTTAGGAAGATTAATGTGATGAGAAGGCAATATACTTGATTAACCCAAGATTAGTGTTTCCAAAACCCTTACTAGAATATCCTAGTGATACTTTATCTTAACCCAACAAGCTCTCTTCTTCCTTCTTGCTCTAAGTGTGTGTCGAATTGTAAGAGAGGATGGGGGGTGATGTTTGTTTTTCTCTACATGTGCTAGTGGTATGCAAATGTGCTTAAGGTCTCATATATATAGGGAAGGAAAGTCCAAGGTGCAATAAATGGGTCAAAAACATAATGTTGGCTAGTCTTGGTGTGTTGGCCAAATGGCTAGGAGGGGGGGGGGGGGCAAGACTTGGTCAAACACCATTTTACAACTCCATGTTTCATGGAGATTGGTCTAGTAATTAATACAGTAGAAAAATTGTCTTGGAAATTATTATAGTAACAAAGGGGCGGCACAATGTCTAAAATATGGAAGAATTATATAAATTTTGTACCAAAGTGTATATATTGTATCTATTGGGTATTAAAAATAGGTATTGGTTATTGGTTTGGTGATTAACGTAAGTTATACGCATTTAAACGTAAGGAATAAAGAAATTACATTAGGCGTAAGGAAATATTTTTGGAACTTTGGTAATAATTTAGGAAGTATAAAAATGTGTTAAAAATAATCGTTAGGAGTATTGGGTATATCGGGTGTTAAATTTAAATTGCGAATAGCGTTTGTTCAATTAACAATCGTAAGTAAATAAAGAAAAGGAAATTGTTTTAGGGTTTAAAATTTGAACCGGAGTAGGAGCAAGGTATTGGAATGATGTGGACTAAAGGTAGCCTAAAGTCCTAGTGCTCAAGAGGGTTGCTCCTAGTTTTACGTTTATTTAACTAAAGGGTTATACGTAAAAAGTGTTCTTGTAAAATTTTAAAGTCGTAAATTGGAGTTTGAAAATAAATGTTGACGTGAAAAATTACGGGTTGTTACAGTCTCCACCCGTTAAAGGAATTCAGTCCCTGAATTCAACTTGTTCGTTCTACTGACGTATGTTGTCGCTTTAAGTGATCTCAGGATTTCCTTGAGAATTCCAGCGAACCTTAACGATAGGAATGCTCAAGAAGATAATAACAACAACCACAGCAACAACGACAACAAGAGGAAAAGGGATGACAACCAAGGAAACGATCAAGTACAACAGCCAAACAAAGGACAATAAGAGGTTAGAGCCTATACTATAGGACCACGCGCAAAGAAAAGATATGCTGGGAATTTACCCTACTGCAACACATGTAATCTCCATCACCTAGGTCATTGCAGTGAACCGTGTGGGTTGTGCAAGAAGCGTGGTCACCAGACCAAGGACTGTAGGAATCCCGTAAATCAGAGGGTTTTGATGAGGTAACATTTCCCTGGATACTGGGTGGAAGTCCCCAGATGTACCTTTCAATCCTCTTACGGGTAGTAGAAACCATTTCCGGGCAAAGAGTAGCCAGTTCATGGTATCGCTCAATATAAGCTGCAATGTCGACTCCCTTCACTGCTAAGTTTCAAAACTCTACTTCCATCTTTTGAACCTCATTTCTTGGACAATACTCCGCTATTATCATTTCCTTGAAATCAGCCCAAGGTAGTTCGAAAGCACCATCTAGTCCCACTGACTGAGCATAAGCATTCCACCAAGATAAGGCACCATCCAGCAAGGTACCCGTAGCATATTTCACCTTAGAGTCCTCCGCGCAGTTACACATGCGAAAAACCGACTCCATCTTCTCTAACCATCTAACTAAGCTGACAGCCCCTTCTTTGCCACTGAAATGCTGAGGCTGGCAATACATAAATTCCTTGTAAGTACAACCACGAGCCACGGGTTTAATCCTGGTCCCCATTCCACTGGCTTCCCTGCCGTTACTACTGTTGCGGAGGGTTTCGTATTCAGCCATAGCAGCGGCAATTTTTGCAGTGACTTGCTGAGCAACGAGTCTATTGATAGCAGTTGCACTCATGCTTTGTTTCTTTGGTGGCATTCTCTTCAAAACAAGAAAAGAAGAGTGAGGCGTAATAAAGACGTTTCCTAAAAGTAGGTGCTCTAAAGTGGCTTGTCGAAAAATGAAAACTTGAGGTCGTGTTATGATTAGCTGGCATGCTTCTAGGCGGTGGTTCACGAGGTGATGTAGACGTTCTAAATTATGGGACGAGTGTTCAAACTAGCCTTCAGAAATGGTTAGTAAGGTAATCGGGAAATTGGTAGACTGTAACGGGTTTTAATGTCACGTAAAACGATATTACGTATGATTGTGAAAATTTTCAGAGATCGTTTGAATTAATCAAGATATCTTGGAAATATTTAAAGAACCTTTAAAAAGTAAGAGTGTCCATTTAAAAGAAAAGTACTGTGACAAGAAAGTATTGTGATACTAATGTGTTGGGTGTAGATGTGCATGTTTATGCAACTATTGTATACACACATAGAAATTTTTAAAACCTTTAAAAATCGAGTAGAGAATCAATCTAGACATAATTCTATTATAACTACTCCTAGTATTGCAAAATTCACCTCTGAGTCGGACATAGGTGATCAGGCTATGTCCCACAGTCCCTGATCGAATATAGGTGATCAGTCTATATTCCACCGAGATTCAATGAATTTTGAAATACTCAGCTCAGTTATACTAATAAAATGTCCCTCACATTTAGAAGCCGTTTTTGAAAGACTAAGGCAAGTGACCCAACTCGAGGTCAAATGATGAGATTACGTAAGGAAATGCGTAATGCTATGACATGTACGACACGTAAGCGTAAGTGTATGGAAGATACTTATAGTAATCAACGAAAAATAAGTGGGTATAATTAATCCGATAATGAAACATAAATCTCATCAAATATGTCAACAAACAAATCACCAGTGAGGCATCAGCTTGACAGGCAGGCACGTGGCATCATAGGGTTAAGTTTTCGTAAAAGTAGTTATAGTCTAGGTTTTAAAAATACCCAGTTCTCGATAACCGAGGCTCTGATGCCAATCTGTAACACCCCCAAAATTGGGTCGCAGCGGAAGATGATATCGCTGGGGTGCTACTAAATTGGTACCATAACACAGAGTAAAGAGAACGGATTTACCGTATCCATTTAAAAGAAATTTTTATAATTAAAAGTACTTTGTTTTACATCATTCAATGAAATGCGGAAATACAGGCCCATAAAAGAAATAACGTGGTCCCCAAATGAATATCAGAGTATCTTGATCCTATAACAATGCCATGCCATGCCAAAAGCGGCCAAAGGTGAGCTGACACTTTAAGAACCTGAAAATACATGCTAAAATGTGTCAACATGTGGTTGGTGAGTTCATAGGTTTAAGTAAACAAAAAGTAATATGTGGACCACAAGATTTAAAATTGGTTTGACCAATATATTCCAAATATAGAAAGAGTTATTGTCGTATTAAGTTCATGACACCGAAGCCTTAAGTTTCTAGTTTGAGCATACGTTTGACATAACCGTCAAGTGAGGAAACCACCCGGACACCCAAATTTTCTGGTAGATGTCCACTTAGGACATCCAAGGTTTCTCAAATGATTATGCGTCCATTTGACATACCGGTCAAGTGGGGAACACCACCCGGACGGGGAGTTCAATCCCAATAGATCTATTCACAACATTCGCGCTTAACGGTTCATAACATAGGCGATAATCTAGTGTGTAACAGGTAAACACATAATACTTTCGAGTAACAAATCAAGGGTTTCAACCAATTAGTAATGTTTGGGAAAACAATTCACGTTTCAAGTAAAATGAGCATGGAGTTTAAATATAAACGAGCATGTATTCTCCCCCAAAATGGTTATAAAACAAGTAAAAGTAGGGGCCATGAACTCACCTGGAACAACCAATATGATAACGAAAAAGGAAAGTGCACGGAATTGAGGCTCGGAAACTACTCGCAACCTAATATGAATGATATGCCTTAGGTTTGAAAACAAGGTCGTGCATGCAAGTTCATATACTATTATATCACTTGTACATGTTTGTTGCAATATTTATCGACCAAAAATATAGTTACGTCAATTGGTCCATTTATTAAGCAAAATAACCCTTTTTAGAAAACGTATCTTGTTAATCTCGTGATTAAACTATAGTCGTCTTGTTAATAAGTATTTTGAAAACCTCTAACACGCCTAACAAGTATACATAATGTTCTACCATTTTTGTTTACGTCATTTTAGCCAAAATACACCCTAAAGTGTCCAAAATTCACTTTAAAAAGTTCATCAGCTTTCTAATAGCCAAAATAATAAGCTGTCAAAAGTTATATGTCGTCGTAACTTCTTTAGGCCATAACTTTCTCGTCTTAGCTCCGTTTCTTAAGTTTTATATATCCCCGGGTTCGTGTTTAAGTATACTAACATGTTTCTAGTGTCTCGGCTAGTCAAGTTAACTTTTAACATCAGTTTTTACCTTCTAAACATTTCCAACAACACCTATATTTTCAGAAAATTCATTCCCGTCGCATAACTTAAAACTATCGTATCTTATTCGTTATAAGCCCGTTTTAACTCATTCAAGTGGCTACGTTTTCGTTATAAAGTCTATTTTCTATATTTCTAGCATAAACTTGTCATCAAGCTACTAAGTTTTCTGTGGAGGGTCGAATGGAACAGCTTCCTTTTTAAAAGTGTCAAAACACTTCTCCTAGCCTTCTAGTTATCAAAACCGCTTAATCAACAACTCCAAAACTAATCCTAGCTCTTCCACCAATTTCTCAACATGTCAATAGTGATTTAACAATAAACCTAGAAATATGAAAAGGTTCAATTTCTCATGAATGTAAATGACCATCAAGACTAGTTAAGATCACAAGTTTACTAGTTTATATATATGGTGTTTTTATCTTCACTTTCTTGTTGAAATTTATAACCAACTAGTTTATTCATGATGAAAATTTGTTTACGACATAGCCATTAGTTTAGAGATTATTGTGGTTATAAGGTTTTGGGTTAACATACAAAGTGATAAATAAGTATATATAACTTGAACTAGCATCATGATATGAGGAGTATGAAACTTATCAATATAAAGTTTACTTACTTAGGAAGATTAATGTGATGAGAAGGCAATATACTTGATTAACCCAAGATTAGTGTTTCCAAAACCCTTACTAGAATATCCTAGTGATACTTGATTTTAACCCAACAAGCTTTCTTCTTCCTTCTTGCTCTAAGTGTGTGTCGAATTGTAAGAGAGGATGGGGGGGGGGGTGATGTTTGTTTTTCTCTACATGTGCTAGTGGTATGCAAATGTGCTTAAGGTCTCATATATATAGGGAAGGAAAGTCCAAGGTGCAATAAATGGGTTTAAAAACACAATGGTGGCTAGTCTTGGTGTGTTGGCCGAATGGCTTGGGGGGAAGGGGGCAAGACTTGGTCAAAAACTCCATTTTACAACTCTATGTTTCATGGAGATTGGTCTAGTAATTAATATAGTAGAAAAATTGTCTTGGAAATTATTATGGTAACAAAGGGGAGGCACAATGTCTAAAATATGGAAGAATTATATAAATTTTGTACCAAAGTGTATATATTGTATGTATTGGGTATTAAAAATAGGTATTGGTTATTGGTTTGGTGATTAACGTAAGTTATACGCATTTAAACGTAAGGAATAAAGAAATTACATTAGGCGTAAGGAAATATTTTTGGAACTTTGATAATAATTTAGGAAATATAAAAATGTGTTAAAAATAATCGTTAGGGGTATTGGGTATATCGGGTGTTTAATTTTAATTTTGAATAGTGTTTATTCAATTAACAATCGTAAGTAAATAAAGAAAAGGAAATTGTTTTAGGGTTTAAAATTTTGAACCAGAGTAGGAGCAAGGTATTGGAATGATGTGGACTAAAGGTAGCCTAAAGTCCTAGTGCTCAAGAGGGTTGCTCCTAGTTTTACGTTTATTTAACTAAATGGTTATATGTAAAAAGTGTTCTTGTAAAATTTTAAAGTAGTAAATTGGAGTTTGAAAATAAATGTTGACGTGAAAAATTACGGGTTGTTACAACGAGTCTCTCGAACTGAGAAAACTCAGTCACTTGCAATCGACCAGATGCCAGAGTATTCAACGGAATTTGGGTCGGCATGGCTAATCTCGATTAGCATATCTCTCAAATAAGCCAAGTTAGATAGCCAAGGTTGGCTCTTGACCAATTCCAACGCCATTGCCCATTTTCAATGCGATCAATGATTAGACAATATGTGTCTTGTTCCAAACGATAACGTCTATTGTAGCGAATATGTAACGGGGAATCACCAAGCCAAGTGTCCTTCCAAAAGCGGATACGCATGCCACAACCCGCTCGGAAACGTAGAGAGTTAGCCGAAAGAATATCGTTCGAGTGTAATAAGTTAGAAGATCCAACTATCTTAGCCCAAGTACCATTAGACTTGGAACCTTGTTGATCGAAACCCCCTCTTGACCGTGCAAATCCTTGATAACTTAAACCCAAAGAGCTTGCAGGTTAGAGTACATTCTCTAATGTCACTTTTTTAGAAGAGAAAGGTTGAAAGACTTTAAGCTACCAATGTTCAAACTGCCTTTGTCGAACGAAGAAAAAATATTAGGCCATTTAATCCAATCAAGCTTTTTAGGCTCCAGAAAGCCTCCTAAAAAAAGCGAGGTACGGGATCTCTCTAAAGGATTCAAAACAAATTCTGGAACTTTGAAGATCGAAAGAAAATAAATCCCAAGACTTCCTAGCACGGCCTTAATTAACATAAAATGACCCCCCACTGAAAGAAGATTTGCCTTCCAAGAGGAGAGCCTCGAATAAAATTGGTCAAGTAAGGTCTTCCAATTGGATATCATACTCATGTTAGAACCGATAGGCAGCCCAAGGTACGTAAGAGGAAAGGAACCCGAGGCACAACCTGAATTATTAGCCATAGAAGAGACCTCGTCGTCTGAAACTCCTATACCACAAACATTGGATTTGTGAATATTAATTCTGAGACTCGAGGCTAAGTAAAAAACATGAAGTACACATATAATATTGTTGATGTGTCTCGAAAGATTTAAATTTATCTAACTAGTTCTACCGATTTCTCTTAATTCAAAACACACGGGTAAAAGTATAACCCTCATTTATAGTAAAGAGTTTTGGTAAGACCAGGTCATTCCACAGGGACTGAGATTGCTCTATGTATCAATTAACTACTTAAGATGATTTAGAAAGTGTTTTAGACAATTATGCAAAAACTAAATGAGATTCAAATATGGGACAAATATGATTACTTGGATAGTTACTATAACTCAGTAAATGATTAATGATGATGATCTCAATGATAGAGTAAGTTCAACCAATGATTAGCTGTTTTTGTCAAAATAACGTTTTCACGGATTAACAAGTTGATTCAAGACTTAGGTTTACTAGCACTTGAACGAGTGGGTAACAAGCTCAAGAACTAGTTGCAATGTAGAAAACTTTGTTGTTTATAACTTAACAAGAGCGGATTTCTCCAACCAATTGATCAAGATACATAGACATATTTCGAAAATTATATAATACCAATTGGTTCTTTCTATCTTTTCCAATTGACAAGTATAATCAAAAGTGATAAACAATGGATAAAGAGTTTAGAACACAACAAGGTTTCAACATAAACAAGAAATCAAATGAGATCATATCACAACCAATCACTTTATTATATTAACATATCCAAGCAACTTTAATGAGCTTAGCCTAACATGGCTTTAATAATCATGCTTACAGTGATTGATTCGTTTGCAATGAGAGACATACTTCCTGAATTAGTTACAATAATTGAGCTACCGTCACTGGGGATCACTATAACAATACCAAGATAGTACTTTAACTTATTTAGGACTTTTGATTCACTTGATCACTCCAATTGATGTAATTCGAATGGTAAAGAGTTAGCAGAGCTTTTTTAATAGTTGGGATGAGAGGTGTGTTGTTTGAGACAGATTGAGGCTCTATTTATAGGCTAACTATGATTGATCATATTCTGAAGTACGCCGCACTTGAGGTAAGATCGGCTGGCTTCAATTGCGATACCGGCGGTCATAGTCAGTAACACCAGCGGGCTTCAGTAGATTTCTTGGCGCCAAAGGGTCATTAATTGAACTGAAGACCGGCGCACTTTATTCTTGAGATCGCCGTACTTTACGATGCTGACTCAAATTGTATAAGACTTATTACGCCCCCTGTAACCAGTGTACTTTTAGAGAAAGGTCGACGTGCTTCTTCATTTTATCAGGCATTTCTTTGCTCTAGCATCAACTTCGCCTATATGCTTACACTTTATCTTGGTTCTTGAAGTTCTTTGTCGATTGGACATGAAATGTATTTTCATGCAATTAAGTATCGAAAGTCCATAGAATTCATTAAAAACTAACAAAAATCGCTATATCAAATATGTATAATTCGAGCGTCATCAAATCCCTCCACACTTAGCTATTGCTTGCCCCCAAGCAATGTAAGCGAACAAAAATAGATTTAAGATATTAAACTTGTAGGAGATTTATTTGTTAGTGACAAAGATATTTTATATATCAGGCATCAATAGATAACTAAATCACCTCACATAGGAATTATTTAGATTCACACAATTTAGCTCATAAGGGGTGATTATATGGGAACACTCAATTTGCACAGACGTAAATCATAAAACTACCATATACTTGTACAAGATACGTAAACATAACCATTGCGGCGTGAGCACAAAACAAATACATCGAAAGAGGGAAAAAATATGGGTTTATTTGGTTATGAGAATGGAGATAATTTGGATAATTTTTTAGAGATACATGTAGCAAAAATGTCCAGAATTCAGAGTACCGCTAGCCACTATCACGACTTTTACTTCACTTGTTAGGCATATAGTTTTTTCTTGCCTTTATTTTTTTTCACATTATTTGATATTGACTTTTCTATATTTCACTGAACTTTCTTTAACATCTCAGTGACTAGCGAGTAGTAAGGACTTTTCTTAGCAATTCTTTGATTTTCTCTCATAATGGTGGGTTGATAGATGAGTTTTGGTGTTTTTAATGGTGATTTCAGCAACCAGGATAGTTGGATGAAATATCATGAGATAGGTTTAAGGCTGATTTGGGTTGTATATCTTGCCTCTTTATCACATATATCCGTCTATAAATTAACCTCACTACGGTTTAGTAAATGATATACATGCACAAGTTCTAGAGTTAAAATGAATTACCGGCACACTCATATAATATGAAACAGGAAGTGCAGAAGATCATACACTTCATAAAAAGGCTAATAATATTCTCACAATTTAGTGGGTTTTAAATGTGCTAGATACGTATTGACTTGCCTTGCTAGAGCATTTCTTTTTTTAATGAAAATTTCTAATATTAATACCTAAAATTTTTGAAAAATTATGGAACAAGCAATAGTGCAGAGTTACGCTCGATTTGACCTATTTATCCCCCCTCCACACTTAAGTTGAACATTGTCCCTAATGTGAAAGACTGATAAAATAAGAAATAGGAAAAATCGAGATAAGAGGAATGAAAGTTCCCGGGGCTATACGTAGGAGTTGACGTATCAAGTTCCTCTCCTTGCATCCATAACTTATAAAACCTGCAAAATGAAACACAAAAATACAAGAAAATATTTTTGTTTTTTATTTTTTATTTTTTTTAATTTTTTTTTAATTTTTTTTACAACCAAATTGACTCCACACTTAAATTAAAGTGTGGTGAAATATAAAACTTGAAACCATGGGTTGCCTCCCGAGAAGCGCTTGTTTTTTCTAAGAGTCTCTAGCTAGACTCTTCTTTTGTTTCTATTACTTTTTGGGAAAGAAAGGAGTGGTTTCCTCCCTCCTATCATTGTAACTTTCTTCTTCGTGGTATAACTTTAGTCGATGGCCATTTACTATGAACGTTTTGCCATCACGTCCGTATAATTCAACATATCCAGATGGATATCCGTGTTTAACCTTATAAGGACCAAGCCATCGTGATCTTAGCTTTGGTAGTTTGAATTTATATTTCGAGTGAAACATGAGTACTTTATCTCCTTGCTTGAATTCTTTACAGATTCGTAATTTACGATCGTGCCAGACTTTGGTTCTTTCTTTGTATAACCGAGAATTTTCGTAAGCATGTAAGCGAAATTCGTCTAACTCGTGGAGTTTAAACATTTGTTTCTCTCCAGCAGCTATTAAGTCTGTGTTACAATTCTTGAGTACCCAATATGCATGATGTTCGATTTCAAATGGCAAATGCCATGTTTTACCAAAGATGAGTTTATAAGGTGTGGTTCAGGTGGGTGTTGTATACGCTGTTCGGAAAGCCCACAAAGCATCATCTAACTTTCTTGACCATATAGCCGGATTATCTTTCACGGTTTTTTCAAGAATTCTTTTTAGCGCTCTGTTTGTGTTTTCTACTTGTCCACTTGTTTGAGGGTGATATGAAGTAGAGAAGCGATGGTTTACACCATATTTCTTCATTGCTTTCTCCATTAGATGATTACAAAAGTGTGTCCCTCTGTTACTAATTAATGCCTTTGGTATTCCGAAACGACAGAATAGTTTCTTTAGGAATGTTAGGACAACTCTTGCATCGTTAGTTTGAAGAGCTTGGGCTTCTGCCCATTTAGAGACATAATCGATTGCTACCAGTATGTATTCAAACTAATGGGATTTTGGGAAAGGTCCCATGAAATCTATTCCTCATACGTCAAATATCTCACATACTTGGATGTAGTTCAAGGGCATTTCATCTCTTTTTGATATATTCCTAGTTTTCTGACAAGCTTTGCATAGGCGAACTAGAGTGTGAGCTTCTTTAAATATTGTTGGCCAATAGAAACCAGATTCCAACACTTTCCTGGCCGTAGTTGACGGTCCATAGTGTCCTCCAGTAGGTCCGTGATGACATTCGTCTAGAATGGTTTGAGTTTCGGGTCCTGCCACACATCTTCTTATGATTCCATCAGGACATACTTTCAAAAGATGTGGTTCTTCCTAAAAGAAGTTTTTTAGATCAGAGAAGAATTTGTTCTTTTGTTGAAATGTCATCCCTTTTCCTAAGATTTTACCAACCAAATAATTTGCGAAGTCTGCAAACCATGGTTCATTTTCTGAGTCTATTCCCATCAGTATTTCCTCCGGGAAGTTATCATTTATTTCGAATTCATTATCATCATCTTCTTGTTTTTCAATTCTAGATAGATGATCTGCTGCAACGTTTTCAGCACCTTTTTGTCTTTAATCTCTATATCAAATTCTTGCAGAAGCAAAAACCATCGTATGAGACGAGGTTTGGCATATAGCTTCTTAAAGAGATACTTTAAGGATGCATGATCCGTATAAACAATTGTTTTGGATAGAACAATGTATGATCGAAATTTATCAAATGCAAATACAATAGCCGTAAGTTCTTTTTCTGTGACTGTGTAATTTTGTTGAGCTGCATTTAATGTTTTACTTGCAAAGTATATCGGGTGAAAATGCTTTCCATTTCGTTGACCAAGTACTGCACCAACGGCACTGTCACTCCCGTCACACATTAACTCAAATGGAAGATTCCAATTTGGGCTTGCGATAATGGGTGTGCATGTAAGTTTTTATTTCAATAATTCGAATGCCGTAAGACATTCTTCATTGAATTCGAATGGAACATCCTTTTCAAGAAGTTTAGTTAGAGGTTTAGTGATTTTGGAAAAATACTTAATGAATCGTCGGTAAAAACCGGCATGCGCTAAAAAACTTATAACACCTTTTATATTAGTAGGAGGTGGAAGTTTGGATATGACCTCGATTTTTGCTTTGTCAAATTCTAGTCCTACTCCAGACACTTTGTGTCCGAGCACAATTCCTTCTTTAAACATGAAGTGACATTTTTCAAAATTTAGAACTAAATTGGCTTCTTCACATCGCTTGAGCATTTTGCTTAAGTTGACAAGATAACTTTTAAATGAATTTCCAAAAACAGAAAAATTGTCCATGAAAACTTCCGTGGATTCTTCAATCATGTCATGGAATATATCAATCATGCATCTTTGAAAGGTAGCAGGAGCAATGCATAAGCCAAAAGGCATTCGTCGATAAGCATATATTCCGAAAGGACATGTGAATGTAGTTTTCTCTTGATCCAGAGGATCGATCGGAATTTGAAAATATCCAAAAAAACCATCGAGGAAACAAAAGTATTCATTTCCTGCGAGTCTTTCTAACATTTGATCCATGAAGGGTAGGGGAAAATGATCTTTAGTGGTAGCCTCATTGAGCTTTCGGTAGTCTATACAAACATGCCAACCAGTGATAGTTCTGGTTGGAACTAGTTCGTCTTTTTCATTTGTAACCACGGTGATACCACCTTTCTTGGGCACACAATGAATAGGACTAACCCACGGGCTATCAGCAATTGGGTAAATTATTCCTGCATCGAGGAGTTTTGTTACTTCTTTTTTTACTACTTCTTGCATATTAGGATTAAGTCTCCTTTGTTTTTGAACAACAGGTTTCTTGTCCTCAATCATTTGAATTTTATGTTTGCAAAATGAAGGACAGATTCCAGGAATGTCTGAGGTTTTCCAGGAAAAGGCTCGTTTATGATTTTTGAGAACAATGAGTAGGTCTGCTTTATTGTTGTCCAAGAGTTCGGATGATATAATAACAGGAAATAAGGATGTTCCTTCTAGAAAAGCATATTTGAGATGTTTAGGAAGTGGTTTGAGTTCAAGATCAGTAGGCGGTTCTTCTAGAGATTTCTTAACTTTATGATCTGTATTGAATGTAATTCTTTCGAATATGATTTCTTCTTCATCATCTGTTTCAATTTCTTCGATATTCATGGTCATGAATTCGTCAAACTCAGCATATAATTTTTCTTCAAGAATTGTTCCTTTGATGGTATGGAGAATTTCAATCCCTTCGTTTAGCAAAATGTCAAAATCTTCTTCGAGAATTTCGTCATTCACATCAATGCTAAAACAGGTGTCATCCTTAGAGTAGGAATGTTTCATGGCTGAATCGATTGAAAAGGATATTCTATCCTCACCAACTCTAAGATTAAGTTTCTTTTGTTTGACATGAATTATTGCATCAGCGGTGTGCAAGAATGGTCTTCCCAAAATTGGAGGGACCTTGCAGTCTTCCTCCATTTCTAGGATAACAAAATCTACTGGAAAAGTGAACTTACCAACTTCAACTAGCATATTTTTAGCTATCCCAACAGGATATTGAAAAGATCGGTCTGCTAATCGAACGCTCATTTTGGTAGGTTTAAGAGTTTCTAGAGAGATCTTGGCATAGAGAGAATATGGCATAAGGTTTATACTTGCGCCAATGTCGGCCAAGCAGTTGCAAGAGAATGTTTTGCCAAAATTGCAAGGAATTAGGAAACTTCCTAGGTCTCCTAATTTAGGTGGAACTTTGTTTTTAATTATTGATGAGGATTCATCACTTAGAAAAGCTGCGGAAATCTGTTCCAATTTATGCTTATTACTTATGAGTTCTTTTAGAAATTTACCATAGTTTGGCATTCCTGCTATGACATCGATAAGTGGAACATTGATTCAAACGACACGAATCATGTCTAGGAATTTTCCATATTGAGCTTCCATTTTCTCTTTTCTGAGACATTGGGGGTATGGAATTTAGGGTTTGTATGGTTTTAAAACAGGTGTTTCGGGTATTGCTTTTGTTTTGAGCTTCTTTTGAGGAGTTGGTTCATCTTCCTCATCACTGTCAAGTTCGACAGCTGGTTGTGTTTGACTAGGATTAGGTGGTGGTTCATATGAAGTACCATTTCTAGTGGTTATTGCATTCACATGCTCGTGACGAGCTTGAGGTAGTTGATAAGGTCTAGAGGTACCACCCCTCGGGTTGGGTGTAGTGTTGCTAGGAAGTGATCCAGGAGATCGACCATCTTGTTTTTTAGCTAATTTGTCGAATTTTTCTTCTAGATTCTGGATAGAAGCTTGGTGGTTTCTTGTTGTGGATTCTAACTTCTCTTTGAGATATGTGAATGTATTTTTGATGAATGTGTTTGTAGATTGTTGCGATTTTATGAATTCGCTGAGTTGTTTTTGAAGATCTGGTTTTTCGTCAGAATATGATGATCGAGGTTGATCACGGTTATATTCAGATCTTTCGCCAGTACGCCATTTATCTCGATCTCGATCGCGATTACGATAGTCATCATAAAAATGAGTGCGTCGAAATGTGTTCATAAACTTGGCTTCTTCTTCGCGAGACATGGGTGTATCATCATCATTACAATTTGTGGTTGAATGATGTCCCCCATAATTATTGCAGTTCTCACGCTTCTCTTTCATTTCTTTATACTGAGCATCCATTTTAAGGGTCATGGCATCCATCCGAGCCATAATTTTATCAGTATCAGAAAGTAAATCGGTTATATTGCAGTTTATTATATTGCTCTAAGTCTCATGAATCGCAAGACGTTAACACGATGGACATCATAGTTATAAGCTATGATGTAAATCACTACATAATTAAATGTAGCAATTATGCCCTCGAGTAGGAGTCTGCCTGAACTCTTTATTAAACGATTTCAAATAAAATGCATTGGGTCACTTATCCAGCAACACAATGGGATTGTCAATCCAATAGATCTATTCATTATATTGGCGCTTACCCGAAAGTGATTAATGGTTCATGATAAAGGGTCTTTAAATAGGCAACAGTTAAACTTATGCAATATAAATCAGGAAAGCATACAGGAAAATACTTGTGTTCGGTTTAGTAGCATGTATCTCCCCACAAGTTTAGAAAAACGTAGTAAAAAGTGGGACTATGAACTCACCTTAGCAATCTGGATGGAAAACAAAATGACAGAAAGTTGATAAACGTCTCCGGACAAGTAACCTGGGTTGTTATGTCAATATTTAGTAATCATTTCTGATGATTAAATGTTTATTTTGGTTCGTTCTATTGTTTACATCTTTCGTTCTTATGTTTGTTTGTTTGTTCGTTAATGTTATCTTTCGCTCATCTTTCGTTTATTTGTTTGCGTTCGTAAATAAAATAAACATATTATGTTAATGTTAGTTCGGAAAATAAAAATAGAAATGATAAAAATAATAGTTACGAAAAGTTATGTTTTAATCCCTAAGGTTTGGTCAAATGACAGTTTACACCCTGAACTTTTGGAAAATGACAGTTTCTACCCTTAAGTTTCAAAAATTACATTTTCTACCCTGTTCATTTGTTATTTGCAAAAATGATCCTTAATTTAAAGGTTTTACAAAATCATCCCAAAATAACTCTTATCAAATAAAATTAATATGCATAAAATAGTTGACTTGGCTAGAGTTTTGGACGCGAATTACTTAATGATAACTAAATCATTTTACAAACTTTCACTTCCTATAAAAAGTTAGCCATGTCGACTTTGGACATGTCAAGTTTCGTAATTTGTGAAATTCATTTGATGGTCGAAAAACATTTCAAAAGTCTGGTGATCGAATCAGTTTTAAGAAAAACTTGGAAGTTAGTTTTAAATCCGGCGATAGATTAAACTTTAGACATAAATATATTTCAACTCACTCGATCATTTTACAAAATTTTTCTTTCTAAAACAAGTTCACTAGGTCATCTTTAACATGCCAAAATCTTATAATTTTTAGAGGAAGTTTGAGGGTCGAAAATCAGGTCTAAACATGGGCAACTGATCGACTGAAACTTGAAAAATTTAAATATCTGGAAAATTTGTTTTTAGACTAGCGATAGACACAACTTTGGACGCGAATATCTTTCTACTCGGTTGATCACTTTTCAAAGTTCTTTCTTCTAGAATAAGTTTGCTAGGTCGACTTTAATATACCGAAAAATTGGAATTTTTAATGATCATTTAAGGGTCTAAAACTGAGTCTAAAGTTAGGGGGTTGGGTCGAGTGAAACTGAAAAATAATAACTGGGTTTCTTTAGTTTCCATTTTAGCGATATTGAACAGATTTTGAAACTCAATAACTTTTTTAAAAACTTAATCATTTTTAATGATTCTTTTTCCTAAATAGAGGTAGCTGGATGAACTTTATAAGTACCAAATATAAGATTTTATGGGGATTGGTTTGAACACGGTTAAGGTGGTTAAACCTTGTGTCTTTGTGTATGAGATATATTGACTTAATATGATTAAGCACGCGGAATTTACTTAACCACACTTAGAAGGTTATGTATGTTATGGAAATGGAAGAATTATGTTTGTTACTTAACAATGAACAAAGAAAGTATTTCACTAAACGATTCAATATTATTCCAAATAATACGAGTGATCTTGAGTTTTTCACTAGGGTTACAAAACCTTGAATCTTATGTTTTAGACTTGTGATATTGTTTTTGTTCTTGTTCTAACAGTTATGCATGTGCATGTGTGTTCTATTGTGTCTACTTTTTAATATCTAAGTCTAAGATCTCTTTTATAGTTGCAAGAGATCTTTACAAATTTGCTAAAAGTCTTGACCGACTTACTTATTTAACTTATGCATATTGGTGTCAGTACATAAGATACAACATGTATCTATGTATACAACTTGTTAACTAAGCACATGGAGTAAGATATTATCTACCGTATATGTTTGACCAAAATACAATAAATATCTTTTCGATCTTATCCAATGAGTCACTGATCAGCAGTACTTTGATGAAGCAGCAGTACTTTGATGTAGCAGCAGTACTTTGATCATGAACTAGCAGTATCTTGATGTACTAGCAGTACTTTGATGTACTAGCAGTACCTTCAGAATATTTAATTCCCAACAATCCTCCCCTAAACATGTGAATTAATTCAAACATGTTTTTTCTGAATTAAATGAGGACTTGTGAAGATCTTTCAAACACTTCTTGAATCTGAACTATTCTTCTATTCTGAACTCATCTGCTTTGTTCTTCTTTGACTTCAGCAATATCAAAACATTGTACCAAAAGATGGTGCAATTTCCTTGGATGGAGGAATTGTAAGAGGCAATGATGCTGTGTATCTTGGATGCTTGTTTCAACAAGTGAAATCATCTAACCAGCATGTCTTTGAAGTGAAATTGAAACTTTTCTTCGTTTGATCTAGATAGAACTTTCTCCTTTAGGTTCTTCTTTGACTTCAGGATATTTGATCTGTTCTAATCATTTTCAACCTCTACATCATCTTGTATGCTCTTGTCTTCTCCTTCCATATATTGGTTTATTCTTCCTTTTCTGGGCAATTATTTCCTCCCCTGAGATTATAACCTCCCCTGAAGTAAATAACTTTTGTTTCCTCCCCTTGTTTGGAAGATCTCACTATGTACTAAAGAACTTCTCTTCATATCACCTGATCTATCAGTTTGAACTTGTTTTCAGACAATATTGTACATGAAGCCATCAATTCCTTAAGAGTTTAAGATGCTGTCCTCATCACTTCTAGGTGTGTTAACTCCTATGAGAGGTGAATCAGTGGACATTTTGATTCATAATCCATAAATGAATGGTTTTTCTGAATCCTTGAAAATCCTTTTAAGAAATCATTTAACTTAGTAGTATGTTTATGATTTTAGAATTGAAAAATCATACTACTTCAACCATTTTGAAAGAATCAAGTGTGTAACAGACACCTAATCAAAATTTCGGTTTAAAAATAACCTCTGGTTGTGTGAGAACCAATGTATATCAGTTATTACTAACTGCCTGTGAAAAGATAAATCTATTCAAAAGATTTTCTTGACAGGGTTTCCAGCTCATAGTAATTGTTTCCTCCAACACAAGTGTTAGATTTACTTTTACTAGCTGTTATTTCTATCAGATGTCCTTAGACTAACTCATTATACTTAAAAGTATAAAATGATAGAAAGTGAGTTGTATCAGTTACTATCTGATCAACTAAGTCATCAATTCAATTGTGAAATATCATAATTAGATTTCAAGAAAGAAGTTTTAAGGAGGTTTAATTCCTAAACTCAGTCCATCATAAATCTATTATGGTCAGCAATTTGATAAGCATTCTGCTGTTCCCATTTCACTTGAAATATCCTTTGTGTTTACATATTCATACCTGAAATAGTTAGTCTAAAACCAAAAGAACAATGTACAAAGTACTTGTCTTGCATTAGATTAATCAGAAAACCAACTATATGAATAACACAATTCAAATTTTGATATAGCAGTACCTTATAAATCCAGCAGTACTTTCAAAAATTTATGTACAAAAACACATCATATTGAAAATTTAAAGATTAAGCATTCCAATACTTGCTATTAAGTACTGAAACCTTGAAACATCAAAAGCTTTTGTTAACAGATCTGCAAAATTATGCTCTGAAGCAATTTTAAGAACTTGAATTAATCTTTTCTCATTGCAATCTCTTATAAAGTGATGTCTAATTTCAATGTGTTTTGTTTTAGAGTGTTGTACAGGATTTTTAATAATACAAATTGTACTACTATTATCAATATAAATAACAGTGTTTAAGAAATTGTACCCATAATCAAGGAGTTGGTTTTGAAGCCATAGAACTTGACTAGAGCAACTTGCAGCAGCTATATATTCAGCTTCAGTTGTTGAATTTGCCACACTTGTTTGCTTCTTACACTGCCATGAGACAAGTCTACACCCAAGGAATTGACATCCTCCAGTTGTTGACTTTCTGTCTAAGCTAGCACCAGCATAATCACTATCCGAATATGCTACCAAATCAAAAGGAGATTCTCTAGAATACCATATACCCAACTTTGGTTGACCTTTAAGATATCTAAAAATTCTCTTGACTGCAGTTAAATGAGAAACCTTTGGAGTAACTTGAAATCTTGCACAGACACAAACAGGAAACATGATATCAGGTCTAGATGATGTAAGATACATCAAAGAGCCTATCATAGATCTGTAATTGTGTACATCTACATTTTCTCCATCTTCATCTTTCAGAAGGTGCTTCTCTGAGTCCATTGGTGTGCTTGCTATTTTTGAATCAGCAAATTGAAATTTTCTAAGTATCTCTGCAACATATTTGTCTTGACTAATAAATATGCCTTCAGATGATTGCTTAACTTGCAAACCCAAAAAGAATGTAAGTTCTCCCATAGAACTCATTTGAAACTTATCTTTCATAAGCTTCTCAAATTCTAAACACATTTCCTTCCTTGTAGATCCAAAGATAATGTCATCCACATACACCTGCACTAACAGAAGATCCTTCTTGTGCTGTTTGATGAAAAGTGTCTGATCAATCTTTCCTCTTTGAAATCCATTTGCTAATAAATAGGAAGCAAGTGTTGCATACCAAGCTCTTGGTGCCTGATGAAGGCCATAGAGAGCTTTCACTACTCTGTACACTTTGTTTGGATGTAATGGATCAATGAAGCCAGGAGGTTGTGAAACATACACCTCTCTTTCAATTTCACCATATAAAAATGCGCTTTTGACATCCATTTGGTAGACTGTGAAGCCTAAAAATGAAGCATAAGCTAGAAACAGCCTAATTGCCTCAATCCTTGCTACTGGAGCATAAACTTCATCATAATCTATCCCTTCTTCTTGTGTGTACCCTTGTGCTACTAATCTAGCCTTATTCTTGATCACAATTCCTCTGTCATCCCTTTTGTTCTTAAAAACCCATCTAGTGCCAATTAGCTTTTCACCTGTAGGTAAATCAGCTAGCACCCAAACCTTTTGAATCTTGAACTGAAGAAGCTCTTCTTGCATAGCCTCTACCCAGCTTGAATCATCTAGGGCTGTAAGAATATTCTTTGGTTCCTTTTGAGAGAGAAAACATACAAATAAACATGAGTTTGAAAGTTCATGTTGTTTTGAAGCATAAAGGGCATCAAGAATCCCTTGTTGGTCTGAAGAGACTAGTTGTCTTCTTGTCTTCACACCAGATTGTACATCTCCAATCACATTATCTAGGGAATGAACTTTGTGAATTCTTGTGTGTGGGGTAGTGGGAACATGATAAGATGATGAAAGATTAGTCAAATCCACTTCATCTTCTTGAAATTCTGCATCTCTTGAGTGTGAAGGACCAGCAGTACCTTCAACTGAACTACCAGTACCTTGAGAAGTACTCACAGTACTTTGCTCTGTCTCAGCAGTACTTTCAATATTCAACATATTGAGTTGTTCCTCTGTTCCAACATCTTTTCTTTGAGCCTCAACATCCTCTTTTGCTTTACCAGAAGAAGATTCATCATTGTTTGAAGCTAAATCCACACTGGTACTTGACCACAATGGCATAATGACATCAGATTGATCTTTATCTAACTCCACCTCATTTGTTGCTTGTGAACCTGAAAAATTATTAGTTTCTGCAACAACAGGTAAATAATTCATAGAGTTTGTTAGATAATCAAGATCAAATATCCATTTTGGTCCTTGACCTACTACACTGGATTTGTTTTCTTGAAACTCCACATGTAGTTCTTCTTGAACTTTCTCAGTTCTTAAGTTGTAAACTCTAAAAGCTTTGCTAACAAGAGAATATCCAACTAAGAAACCTTCATCTGCTTTACCATCAAATTTTCCTAAATGGTCTAAGGTATTGAGAATTGTCACATGACATCCAAAAGGTCTAAGAAATCCTATTGCAGGAGTTCTACCATTAAAGAGTTCATATGATGTCTTATTGTGAGGCTGCACAACTAAAACTCTATTTTGAACATAGCAAGCAGTGTTAATTGCCTCTGCCCAAAAGATTATTGGTAGCTTAGAATCAGCTAACATTGTTCTAGCAGCTTCAATTAGTGTTCTATTCTTTCTTTCAACCACTCCATTCTGTTGTGGTGTTCTAGCAACACTATATTCTCTCCTAATACCTTTTTCTTTGCAGAAATCATCCATAACTCTATTTCTAAACTCTGTCCCATTATCACTCCTAATGACTTTGACTTTCTTGCTTACTTGATTTTCTATCAGTGTAATGAATTCCTTAAGAATGCTTGATGTCTCATCCTTAGAAGCTAAAAAGAAAACCCATGTAAATCTGCTATAGTCATCAGTTATAACAAGACAATATTTTTTATGTTGTATACTCCTTACTGAAACTGGTCCAAATAAGTCCATATGCAGCATAAACAATGACTGATTGATAGAGTTAAAAATTTTGGGCTTACAAGTGGCTTTGTGTTGTTTGCCTTTTAGACAAGCAATGCATGTTTGATCATTTTCAAATCTTTTGTGAGGTAAACCTCTCACCAAACCATTCTTAACAATTTTATTTATGGTTTTGAAGTTAATATGACCAAGCCTTCTATGCCATAACATTGATTCATCCAATGTGGCCTTTGATACAAGACAAGTTAAATCTTCTTTAGAAATGATGTTCTTCATATCAACACTATACATGTTGGCCTTTCTAGGAATTCTAAGAAGTACTTGATTTTCATCAGGCATCTTAAAATCCTTAGATAGAACAAGACATTCAGTGTCAGTAAAAAGGACATTATTCTTTTTGTCACACATTTGTGAAACACTAAAAAGATTATACTTTAACTCTTGTACATAGTACACATTTTCAAAATCTAAATTTCCGGTTTTAATAGTACCTTTACCAGAAATTTTGCCACGAAAACCACCTCCAAAGGTAACATATCCTCCATTGAATTCTTGAAAATCTGAAAGATAAGACATGTTGCCTGTCATGTGATTGGAACATCCACTATCTGAGTATCCTTGATCTTGATGATCAATAGAATGTCCCTGCACACAAATAAGAAAGTTAGTTTTTCTTGGGGATCCAAGCCATTACTGACTTGAATCTGCCTCTTGCATCAATATAGTTTAATCTTTTAAGGACTGTTGATGCAACATTGGATTTTTGAATCCAACATGCTGAGGCCTTAACAGCATTTGCCCTATTACCCTTAGCAGCAGAGTGAGTAACATGTTCAGCAGAGTCTGCTAACCTTGAAGTTACACCCTTTGGTTTCCAAATTTGTTTGTGAACCACTGCTTTTGTTTGAATGGGCCTTAGAACAGTTTTAGATGCATGTTTGAAAGTTGTTCTTGCATCCTTAGCTGTTGATTTTGGGTTAACAGTCATCAAAGGTCTAACAGTACTTTTAGATTTACCAGTACTTTGAAATTTAACTGGCAGTACTTTGTTAACAGAACCTTTTTGTCTATCAGGACCTTTGAGTCCAGACTTGTTTGAGACTGTTCTGGGTTTAGATCTATGAGTATTAGAGTGAAAAAGAGTTTGAGGAGTTTGCCTTTTGTAATTCACCCTATTGTATTCATACCCAGTTACCCTTTGGTTGCAGAAAGCTGCAAGATGGTCAAAACTACCACATGTATAACAAGCTTTATTATAAAATGCAAAGTCATCACCTAATTGGTTAGACTTGAGGTTGTTCCAATTCCTTTGGTTACCTCTGGGCTTGTTTGTAGTTCTATATTGTTCACAATATCTAACTGGTTTCCTAACAGTACTTTTAACACTTGACTTAGGCCTGTTAGTGTTGTGATTGACTATCTTAGGAAGACTTGTTCCTACTTTCTTAACCAATACAGGTTTAGACATAACCTGTTCTTCTTCATCACTATCACTATCAGTTGTACAATCTTCAACAACTATAGTATCTCCTTTCTTAACAAAGGACACCTTGTCCTGATAAGATAAAGTTTTATCTAAACTTTTACTTACCTTCTCTATCTTTGGAGATTTAGTGACCTTAGAACCATATTCCATGATTGGTTCTTGAAACTCAGGTAACCCTGTGTGTGCTAAATCAATACCTGGAGGTGAATGAACACCTCTGTATGGAGGGGGTACAGACTTAAATCCAACACCAGAATTAACTTTATCAATAACTTGGGCTTCCCAAAGCTTATTGAATCCTTCTGAGGAATGTGCTAAAACATCCACAGAAACCTTTACATTTTCTCTTTCATTCTTGTGTTTAGCTAATGATTCATTCAACTCAACAATACACTCATCTCTGATCTTAATGTCATTTTTTAGTATATTGATGTCATCAACAAAATGAATTTCATTATTTTTAAAATGTAAGACTTGTTTTTCTAAAACACCTAGACCTCTTTTGTGATTAGCCAAATTAAACAAAGAATCAAGCAGTTCTTGTTTATGAGCTTCAAATCTCTTATTAAGGTCTTCATAAGCTTTAAGATTAGGACATGATTCAGTACAAGATGTAATATTGTTTACCTCTGAATCAGAATGAGCCATTAGAGCAAATTCATTGGCCAAAAGAGCAGCATTTGGTGGTGCATCCTCTTCAATAGCCATAGAGCTCCAATCATAACCAATACCATCAATAGCCAACATAGCCTTTGGTTCTTCAACAGTAACTTCCTTTTTCCTATCTTGCTTATACCATGTGTTTCTATTCTCCTGCTTTCTTGGGCTTCTACACTCCTTAGCAAAGTGTCCTAACCTATGACAGTTGAAACACTCCACTTTCTTCTTATCAAACCCAGCAGTATCATTACCATTTATGGTAATCTGCTTCCCAGTTCTTTGCCAATACTTCTTAGCCCTCATGCTAAGCAAAGCAACCTGCCATTTAATATCCATAGCTTCCAAATCATCACCATCTACCTGCTCAAGGTCTTCATGGTTGAGAGGAGAGCCATTAGATTGACTGGTAATAAAAGCATAGAATGTTGAATCTCCAAGACCAGCAACATCCTTGTGAGAACTTGTGGAAGGAGCACTTTCACCTTCATCTACCTCTTCATTCTTACTAATACTAGGAACTGACAAAAGTGCCACGTTTCCAGAACTAGTACCATAATGACCAGATTTCTTCAGACTTTGTTCAACAATTTTGAAGTTGTTGTACAAATCATTGAGCTTCATGGTTTCAATGTCTGGTTTGTTCATCCAGACAATAACATGAGTATGGAACTCATCAGGTAGACTTCTCAAAAACTTCATGTTGAGATCTTCCTTCTCTGTCTCAACACCTAACACAGCTAACTGACTGACAAGCTTATGTAATCTTGAGAATAGCTTATCAAGAGACTCATTACTAAAAGCAGTAAAGTTTTCAAATTGTTGCTTTAGTAATGTCTTCTGTGTCTTTTTGGTAGTTTCATTACCACCAAAATATGCACAAATCTCTTCAAAAAGAGTTTTTGCATCAAGATACTTGTTGAATGATAGCATCTGCTCACTAGGAATGGTCATAAGCAGCAAATTTCTTGCTTTCTGATCATTTCTCTTCAGTATCTTCTCTTCATTTGACACTGGTCCAGTATTTCTTTTTCTACTTGTTTTACCTTCTAGGACAACCTCTGAGTAGCTTGGTGAAAAGGAATCACCATATATAATTATATCCCAAAGAGTATAATCTTGGACCATGAAATATTGCTCAATTCTCATCCTCCATAACTCAAACTCATTGGGTTTGATTATGGGCAACTTTGCAGCAACATTTGTTTGAACATCATGTGGATCCATTTCTGTTTCTTCTAATTCAAATATATCAACTCTAGCTCTGATACCAACTGTGAGGATCTGGTTTGAACACGGTTAAGGTGGTTAAACCTTGTGTCTTTGTGTATGAGATATATTGACTTAATATGATTAAGCACGCGGAATTTACTTAACCACACTTAGAAGGTTATGTATGTTATGGAAATGGAAGAATTATGTTTGTTACTTAACAATGAACAAAGAAAGTATTTCACTAAACGATTCAATATTATTCCAAATAATACGAGTGATCTTGAGTTTTTTCACTAGGGTTACAAAACCTTGAATCTTATGTTTTAGACTTGTGATATTGTTTTTGTTCTTGTTCTAACAGTTATGCATGTGCATGTGTGTTCTATTGTGTCTACTTTTTAATATCTAAGTCTAAGATCTCTTTTATAGTTGCAAGAGATCTTTACAAATTTGCTAAAAGTCTTGACCGACTTACTTATTTAACTTATGCATATTGGTGTCAGTACATAAGATACAACATGTATCTATGTATACAACTTGTTAACTAAGCACATGGAGTAAGATATTATCTACCGTATATGTTTGACCAAAATACAATAAATATCTTTTCGATCTTATCCAATGAGTCACTGATCAGCAGTACTTTGATGAAGCAGCAGTACTTTGATGTAGCAGCAGTACTTTGATCATGAACTAGCAGTATCTTGATGTACTAGCAGTACTTTGATGTACTAGCAGTACCTTCAGAATATTTAATTCCCAACAGATTGTTTGGGTGTCGGTTTATTGGTCACAAGTTAGCCCGATGGGCTGTTTTCTGCTCGCTAAAACACAGAACAACAGACCCGATGGGGTTTTTGGAATTTTAATCATTTTTAACTAGCTTTTTATGCAAAATACGATTATATTAGATATGTTCTAACATGTTTGAGTACTTTTTGATTTGTTTTAACAATAACTCAAATACCTAGGGTATGTTTGTTATTCTGGTCTATCAGATAAGTAAAAGGAAAAAAGAAAACTTTAAACTTTTGTTCTTATTTTGTTTTAGATCACTTAGTGATGACTTTTAAATGACATATAAAGTAAATAAAAACTAAATTTAAAAGGGTTAGAGTACTTACTTATGTTATTGAGTTCGGTTAGGGTTTTTGGCTTGAATTGGTTTGTTTATGGAACACGATTTATTCTCCTCCTCGGCTAAGCTTACTAGAGTTTCTATTTGGCTTATATACTGGGCTGTGATTAGTAAGTAATGGATGTGAAGTGGTTTTGGGTGGTTCGACTGGATGTGGGGATATGTTGAGAGTGTGTAGGTCGAATTTGGGTGAGATAAGTGATGATACTTAGGCTGCCATTTATAGTACAGGAGAACTAGGGTTTTCATGGTTCATTGCATGTTACAAGGGTCAAGATGATGTGTTCAACTCCTAATGGTTCCATTTGTAAGGAGGAGGGGGAAAGGATGTGGCCAATTTACAGCCATGTTATCTATCCCTTAAGGAGGAGGGTTTTGGGCTGTTAGAGGGGACATGTGGACTGATTTTCAGAGATGAAGGAAGGAGAAACATGGCTAGGGGAGATGTATTTGTGTAGATATTATGTAAGGGTAAATTTGGTTAGGGTTTCAAGTTGTATTCGAACCAGGTCTTTAGGGGAGGGTCGAATGGGGCTTAATGGTGTTGTACAATAGGTTTGGGAAGTAGTACTTTAGGTTTAGGATTTAGTTAATTTAGTTAGGTCATGTGTTTAGTTATTTAGAAAATCATTTAAGGTTTTATGTTTAACATATAGGTCGAATTTTTAGGAATAAAAGGAGAAATAGGTTTTGTGCTTAGGAGGGTAGTAACATATGCTTAATAAGGTTGTACCATAATTTAGAATATGAGAAAAATATAGTTTTAATAGTTTATCAATTTATATAAATTATTTGTTAATTTTTATTAAGTTTAAAAGTAAATAAATGAAATTTTTAGTTTTTGTGCATTAAGCACTTGTACTTTAGGTTTAAAGACTTGTAAAAATATTTAAGGAGTTTAGGAAAAATAATTTTTAAGAGTTATGCATGTATGGTTTGCAAATCATGCTTTAAAATAGGGTTTTAATAAAGATTTTGTAAATAAATGTTTTCATGCATAAAAGGCTTGTACTCTAGCTTAGATAACTTGTAAACTTAATATTTTGTAAAAATATTATATAATTAATTTAGGGTTTGTGAATTCTGCACATAAAATCATAGTTTTATGTAATTAGGGTTTTATCGGGAATTAAAATAAAGTTAGGGTTTCTGGTGCTTTGATGACTTGTACATTAGCTCAGATGGGTTGTATTTATATGTTGTAGGGTTTAGTTATTCATATTTGGTGTTGTGATGAATTTTAGAGTTTCCTATAAATTCTACATAGATATTGAATGTTTTGGTTTGTACTTTTGTTAAGGATTTATCGTAAAATGGTAAATGGTATTTTGTAATGTTTTCATATTGTGATGTTTATGAAATAGACATTAGATTCGTTAGGCAGGTCTGTGTGGGAGCACGTTTATCAGGGATGTGAGTTACGTCACATGAGATAGGAGATACAATCAAATAAAAAAAAAATTACACGTAGAAAAGGATAAATATTCTGAGTGCTAGCTTATCTTAAAGTGGGATTTTCACAGTGGTTACAGTCTTCCCCCGTTAAGGGAATCTCGTCCCGAGATTCAGTCTATGTTGGTCGGAATGTGAGGGAAAAGGTTTGGGTATCTTGTCCGTATTTGATTTTCTTATCTTAGAGGTGATGGGTGGAAATTGTAGACATTTAAAATGGAATTAGTATGAACAATTTGTTTTGTCTCAAAATTTTACTTTTGAATGAAAATCGTTATTTGAAAATCTGAAAAGTTTAACTGTTCCACTTGTGACATGATTCTTCCTAAATTATACATAGTTGGCCAGGCTATGCATAACTAAGGACTGAATGATGTGATATTTGGTCCAGTTATGGTGATACTTATATTTCTTCAAAAGTTTTAGACGGTGTTCAACGTTTTGTTGTGGTAAAATAACAACATAATTATTTTTCACACAGACAAGAAAATTATTGTTCATACTACAGTGACAAGTCAGGGATTTCTAGGGTACTGATTTAAAATAAATCATAGGGTTCGAGTGAATTTCTTACGGAGATATAGGGTATTGTTACGTAATGACCGGAAATAGGACAAATGGAATAGGAACTGAAATTTGACGCAGATATATTATGGAAATATTATAAGGTAAGGATTTCATACGATAGACGGATAGTTGTTACACCATCGTAACTAAGGTAGAGTACAATAGGAAATATGATTAGGACGTTTTACGATACGATTTATTTAGCTATAGCGGTAATTTATCTTCTGCTTAAATAGGGATGTCATTCCTTGACATTGTCGGGATCTTAACGAGTTCTCATTCTCCTGCACTAGTCTTGGTTTGGTCGTGCGTTACCATCTCCTAGCACATACGCTCTTCCACGGGCACCATTGTTCTGGCCGTCTTTTGATTTCGGGCACCGGCTCTTGAAATGCCCCTTTTCACCGCATCCGAAGCAAGTTACGGTTACTGGCTGTAGGTTGGCTCCTGTTGTTCTATAGTCTTTGGTCTGATGTCCAATCCTCTGACACCTTGAGCACTTAACAGTGCATGGACCATAGTGGTGCAACAGGCATTGACTACATGACGGTTTTCTTCCAACATAACCACTCCTCTCAGCAGGTGTGGCGGTATAGGCTTTAGTAGTCTCCTGTCGGTGATTCTGTTGATGGTGGTGGTTGTTGCGATTGTGTTGGTAGTTGTTGTGGTGATGGGTGATCCTTCTATCATCAAGCTTTCGCTTGTGATCATCACTTCCTTGAGTGGAACCTCGCTTGGTTTCACGATCCATTAACTGTTGAGCTATAGTAATCGCCTCTTCCAATGATTGTAGCTTGGATGCAATCACATTTCCCTCAATGTTTTGAGGTAATCCTTCCTTATATTTCTCCAACAACTTCTCTAGATCAGGCACAATAGTTGGACATAGGAGAGCAAGCTCCTGAAACCTCCTGTTGTATGCCTTGAGATCCGTTCCTTTCACAACCAGTTGGTGAAATTCATCCTCCAGCTTCTTAATTTTAGTACGGGGCAGTACTTCTTCAACATCTTCTTCTTGAGATCTTCCCAAGTCAGTTGGTGAGCTGCTTCAACACCCATAGTCTGGGTAGTCGAAGTCCACCAAAACAGGGCATCATCCAATAAAGTCCCCGTAGCAAAAGCAACTTTGCAGTCATCAGTGCACCCACATCTCACAAAGACTATTTCCGTACGTTCAAACCAACGAGCTAATTCAGTAGCACCTTCTGTTCCCTTAAAGAAAGTTGGTTTACAGTTCATGAAGTCTTTATAGGTGCATTTGCGAGTATTAGTTGGCTCGCTTTCTCCATTGGGTCGACTAGTGCTTCCAGTACGAGCAAATTCTGCTGCTTGACTCTCTAGTGCTGCAGCGACACTGTCTGCGACAAGCTTTCGGATAGCAGCTTGGGACATGGGTGGTTCGGGGGAAGTGCGAGGCATATTTCTATGAAAACCATAATAAAACATACGTTTATATTTTGTACATGTTAGATTATCAAGATAAAACTTATGATAATCATAAGGTCGCAACATGTCCAAATACTATCATACGCGTAGGTAGGATGATCATCACTGGTCCACGTCAACCGATACCGTACACAGCAAAATACAACAAAATCAAAACCACATATAGTCATAAATAACTTGCTAATTTTGTTATATATATAACAAAATTAGTACAAGCGTCGTATTTATGCTACATATCTCATGGCCAAGATATTGTACAAAAGCTGGTAGATATAAATCTGATTTTAGTGGCTACCAGAAACTCTTCCGAGTCAACTTTTCAGTTTGACGATCATGCTGACGAGGATATATATGTATTCTTAATATCTATCTTGCATATCTTCCACTATTTTCTCCAAAATAGTGATCTTCGTCTGAACTGTCATCACTTCTTCATTTCTTCTCTTCTAACATCTTCAATTCGTCATAGGTATTTCTCGTCTCAGCTGCTCATGACGGTTCTCTGTCTTCTCACGATTCTCGTCCATCTTCTCCTTCATGGTCTCTGAATCTTCAACTCTTATATTTTATACCCTCGATGCATCCTAGGGATAGCTTGTCGGGACAATCTAAGCAGTCTCGATCTGTTTCTTCTTGCCGTTCTAATCGCGTCAGCAGGGTGAAAATAGTCGGTTGTCATTCCTGTGCCGATTACGGAATTTCACCCACCTCAAATACTCGTGGCGGAGTAGGGATGTCGGAAATAGGTGATCGGGGTAAAGCATGATATCGGGCGATAATGATCCTAATTTCTTCACTAAGTTCGAATGGGAAAGATGGGGAAGTAGAAATTTGTAGAAAATAACAGAGATGGTGGTAAAGATGTAGGATCTGACGGTATATATGTAGGAAAGTGGACGTGGTAGTGGTGATGAGAATGTAGGTATTATCATGATGTCCGGTACCGTCGTGATATTTTTCAATATCCGAGTCCGACATAAGAGGAATAGAATGGGTAAGGGAAGGCAGGGTTCTGTAACCACCCGGTAATTATAAACATCTTACTATGCAGCTAAATAACTAGAAATAAACACACATAAGTAACGTTCAGTGGCGTTGTGGCACGGAGGACTTTTGGATTAAGTTTGTGAGAATCGGTTATAGTCCAATGTTTGAAAACATTTGGTTCTCTATAACCACAAGCTCTGATACCACTCTGTAACACCCCGTTTTCGATATTCGCAGCGGAAATATAAGTTGGGGCGTTACTTCACGGTTCACAGTCATGAGTATAGAAAACGACTCGAAAAGAGACGTTTTAAATAAATTGTTATCATTCAATTATTTAAATCAGAGTTTACATATAGAGGTCCCAGCGGGAGGTTTTAAAATACGTTATAAATGAAATGTTATCCATTTGAATGATAACAAAACGGACACTCTTTTTAAAGAAAGTCCACCGCCACTCCGTGCCAAATCGTACTTCTAGTTACCTGAGATAAACATGCTTAAAAAGTCAACACAAAGGTTGAGTGAATCCATAGCGTTTAACGTTAAATAATCGATTTGAACACAAGCTAAATAGAAAGTAAATCGGTTATATTGCAGTTTATTATATTGCTCTAAGTCTCATGAATTGCAAGACGTTAACACGATGAACATCATAGTTATAAGCTATGATGTAAATCACTACATAATTAAATGTAGCAATTATGCCCTCGAGTAGGAGTCTGCCTGAACTCTTTATTAAACGATTTCAAATAAAATGCATTGGGTCACTTATCCAGCAACACAATGGGATTGTCAATCCAATAGATCTATTCATTATATTCGCGCTCACCCGAAAGTGATTAATGATTCATGATAAAAGGGTCTTTAAATAGGCAACAGTTAAACTTATGCAATATAAATCAGGAAAGCATACAGGAAAATACTTGTGTTTGGTTTAGTAGCATGTATCTCCCCACAAGTTTAGAAAAACGTAGTAAAAAGTGGGACTATGAACTCACCTTAGCAATCTGGATGGAAAACAAAATGACCGAAAGTTGATAAACGTCTCCGGACAAGTAACCTGGGTTGTTATGTCAATATTTAGTAATCATTTCAGATGATTAATTGTTTATTTCGTTTCGTTCTATTGTTTACATCTTTCGTTCTTATGTTCGTTTGTTTGTTCGTTAAAGTTATCTTTCGCTCATCTTTCGTTTATTTGTTTGCGTTCGTAAATAAAATAAACATATTATGTTAAAGTTAGTTCGGAAAATAAAAATATAAATGATAAAAATAATAGTTACGAAAAGTTATGTTTTAATCCCTAAGGTTTGGTCAAATGACAGTTTACACCCTGAACTTTTGGAAAATGACAGTTTCTGCCCTTAAGTTTCAAAAATTACATTTTCTACCCTGTTCATTTGTTATTTGCAAAAATGATCCTTAATATAAAGGTTTTACAAAATCAGTCCAAAATAACTCTTATCAAATAAAATTAATATGCATAAAATAGTTGACTTGGCTAGAGTTTTGGACGCGAATTACTTAATGATAACTAAATCATTTTACAAACTTTCACTTCCTATAAAAAGTTAGCCTTGTCGACTTTGGACATGTCAAGTTTCGTAATTTGTGAAATTCATTTGATGGTCGAAAAACATTTCAAAAGTCGGGTGATCGAATCAGTTTTAAGAAAAACTTGGAAATTAGTTTTAAATCCGGCGATAGAGCAAACTTTAGACATAAATATATTTCAACTCACTCGATCATTTTACAAAATTTTTCTTTCTAAAACAAGTTCACTAGGTCATCTTTAACATGCCAAAATCTTATAATTTTTAGAGGAAGTTTGAGGGTCAAAAATCAGGTCTAAACATGGGCAACTGATCGACTGAAACTTGAAAAATTTAAATATCTGGAAAATTTGTTTTTAGACTAGCGATAGACACAACTTTGGACGCGAATATCTTTCTACTCGGTTGATCACTTTTCAAAGTTCTTTCTCCTAGAATAAGTTTGCTAGGTCGACTTTAATATACTGAAAACTTAGAATTTTTAATGATCATTTAAAGGGTCTAAAACTGAGTCTAAAGTTAGGGGGTTGGGTCGAGTGAAACTAAAAAATAATAACTGGGCTTCTTTAGTTTCCATTTTAGCGATATTGAACAGATTTGAAACTCAATAACTTTTTAAAAACTTAATCATTTTTAATGATTCTTTTTCCTAAATAAAGGTAGCTGGGTGAACTTTATAAGTACCAAATATAAGATTTTATGGGGATTGTTTGGGTGTCGGTTTATTGGTCACAAGTTAGCCCGATTGGCTTTTTCTGCTCGCTAAAACACAGAACAACAGACCCGATGGGGTTTTTGGATTTTTAATCATTTTTAACTAGCTTTTTATGCAAAATACGATTATATTAGATATGTTCTAACATGTTTGAGAACTTTTTGATTTGTTTTAACAATAACTTAAATACCTAGGGTATGTTTGTTATTCTGGTCTATCAGATAAGTAAAAGGAAAAAGAAAACCTTAAACTTTTGTTCTTATTTTGTTATAGATTACTTAGTGATGACTTTTAAATGATATATAAAGTAAATAAAAATTGAATTTAAAAGGGTTAGAGTACTTACTTATGTTATTGAGTTCGGTTAGGGTTTTTGGCTTGAATTGGTTGGTTTATGGAACACGATTTATTCTCCTCCTCGGCTAAGCTTACTAGAGTTTCTATTTGGCTTATATACTGGGCTGTGATTAGTAAGTAATGGATGTGAAGTGGTTTTGGGTGGTTCGACTGGATGTGGGGATATGTTGAGAGTGTGTAGGTCGAATTTGGGTGAGATAAGTGATGATACTTGGGCTGCCATTTATAGTACAGGAGAACTAGGGTTTTCATGGTTCATTGCATGTTACAAGGGTCAAGATGATGTGTTCAACTCCTAATGGTTCCATTTGTAAGGAGGAGGGGGAAAGGATGTGGCCAATTTACAGCCATGTTATCTATCCCTTAAGGAGGAGGGTTTTGGGCTGTTAGAGGGGACATGTGGACTGATTTTCAGAGATGAAGGAAGGAGAAACATGGCTAGGGGAGATGTATTTGTGTAGATATTATGTAAGGGTAAATTTGGTTAGGGTTTCAAGTTGTATTCGAACCAGGTCTTTAGGGAAGGGTCGAATGGGGCTTAATGGTGTTGTACAATATGGTTTGGGAAGTAGTACTTTAGGTTTAGGATTTAGTTAATTTAGTTAGGTCATGTGTTTAGTTATTTAGAAAATCATTTAAGGTTTTATGTTTAACATATAGGTCGAATTTTTAGGAATAAAAGGAGAAATAGGTTTTGTGCTTAGGAGGGTAGTAACATATGCTTAATAAGGTTGTACCATAATTTAGAATATGAGAAAAATATAGTTTTAATAGTTTATTAATTTATATAAATATTTTGTTAATTTTTATTAAGTTTAAAAGTAAATAAATGGAATTTTTAGTTTTTGTGCATTAGGCACTTGTACTTTAGGTTTAAAGACTTGTAAAAATATTTAAGGAGTTTAGGAAAAATAATTTTTAAGAGTTATGCATGTATGGTTTGCAAATCATGCTTTAAAATAATTATAAATAGGGTTTTAATAAAGATTTTGTAAATAAATGTTTTCATGCATAAAAGGCTTGTACTCTAGCTTAGATAACTTGTAAACTTAATATTTTGTAAAAATATTATATAATTAATTTAGGGTTTGTGAATTCTGCACATAAAATCATAGTTTTATGTAATTAGGGTTTTATCGGGAATTAAAATAAAATTAGGGTTTCTGGTGCTTTGATGACTTGTACATTAGCTCAGATGGGTTGTATTTTTATGTTGTAGGGTTTAGTTATTCATATTTGGTGTTGTGATGAATTTTAGAGTTTCCTAGAAATTCTACATAGATAGTGAATGTTTTGGTTTGTACTTTTGTTAAGGATTTATCGTAAAATGGTAAATGGTATTTTGTAATATTTTCATATTGTGATGTTTATGAAATAGACATTAGATTCGTTAGGCAGGTCTGTGTGGGAGCACGTTTATCAGGGATGTGAGTTACGTCACATGAGATAGGAGATACAATCAAATAAAAAAAAAATTACACGTAGAAAATGATAAATATTCTGAGTGCTAGCTTATCTTAAAGTGGGATTTTCACAGTGGTTACACCCAGCATCCTGCTTATAACCTGCTGAAGAGAAAAGAAAATGAGGCTGAGCTAATGCTCAGTGAACAGATATAAATATATGAAAAGTAATAAGCATAAACAAAAGAATAAGCGAATGAATCCAAGAGAACCTGCTGAAGAAGATGTCATATAGAATATGGAACATATGAAAAGGAATCAAAGCATAATCAGATGAATATAAAATGGATATCAATCATAAACAAAGGAAAATGTCCAACAAATATGTAGCAAATTACACATAGGAGTCATGATCTCCGATGTACCTAACGTGAAATGAGGTGTATTGCACACACTCAAGTCCATTCACCAATATATCATAACTGAACTAAGTACCTAGGATGCATCCATACGCTCCCTTTAAAACAGATGTACATATGCCAGTTCTGTACTAAACATACATACCATATACACGGGCTATGTGCGCTATATATAGCAATATAAACAAATGAGAAAATTGTGGACAAAAACCCACCTCCACAGATAGCGTCAATACCATTGGTGCATCAATGACACGGCTATGGACCCCCCATGACTGGTTACAAATATGGGTAACATAAATAAGTAAAGAATATACAATATAATGATGAGGGACAGTTATAAATTGTCCAACTAAGATAACAGCTATAAGAAATGAATATAGCATGAAACGGATAATCAAACGAATAACAAAACAAATATGGATCAAAGCATAACAAATAACAAATATCAGGAAATCAATGAGTCATGAGAAACCCTTATTGAAAAAGGGCAAAATATTTGTACCTTATGAAATTAAAAGCAAATGGAAAAGAACACAAGGAAAGGTGGATCACTCCTTCTTCACCGAATCTACATGAATTATAATCATATATTACTTATACGCTCATTTAATATCATAACGGATTTTAAGTAGTTATTAGCTCATTCATTAATGTGTTTTAGGGTTTCACATGTGGAATAGTAAGTATTCATAACATAGGTTTAAAAGTATCTCGGATTAGTTTTCAAATGAATTAGGAGCGAAACATGTTAGGTTAAACCAAACCCTTAGCTTATGTTATAATTCAGATTTTATCACGTTCAGGTCCCTTTGTTTATGAATTTAAAACCATACTTATGTACTTACTGAGGTGCTCAAATAATTATCATAGATACTTATACATGTTAGGTAATTACTGTAATTTTTCTAGATTTTATTTCAAAGGGAAAGTACCATTCTAAAATCATCTTTCCAGACCTACCCAGAAAGTTAACTGCACATACATACAGAAATTTTGCCTTTAATTAACCCATTCAGACACCTCAAAAAAATCCACAAAAATTCCAGGACCTCACACATAACTTAAATATCATCCCTGTAAAAGGAGAGCTCAAATTAAAAACATCGACTGATTTTCAGACTCAGATTCACAGTTTTGACAACTTATGTTTCAAAAATCAAAAAGCTTACTTACCGACCTCTAATTGCTATAAATCTTATATTTCCAGAAAGTAGACAAGTAGTACTAGTGTTTAGACTCAAAAATCACTTAAAAACACGTTGGCATCCTCAGTTTAGACCCCGTTCAATATGACTCAAATCTGGACAGCATGGAAAACAAGACCAAAACGACCTAAGTTTAATCAAACCAATACCACGACCCTTAGACCTTATTCAATTCAGGTTTTAACAAGTTTTAAGACATTATACAACCATCCGTTTAACACACGCACAATAACACACGTGCAAGCACACACACACGACATCATAATTAACGGGACCTCTATAGGTTTAACGAGACAAAACAACCCTAAGTTCTAACCCTTTTTAAAATCTGATTACAAGCATGTTTCATAGGTTAATAAGTCAAGGTTATACACGTATAACCGTCCCTAGATCGAAACACCAACATGCATACACTCATGCGAATATACGACACCAACAGCCCACATAAAATGTCACCAAACAAGCCACATATGCGTAGTTAAATATGCACGCCCACTTTTATTAAATATTCAAGGGTTTAACAGATTTACAAACACGCATTAAAGACCAGATTAGGGTTGTTATTTAGACCAGATTAGGTCGACTATTTAAGGGTCGAAACAGATCAAATCAATGAGTCAATTAGAAACAAGAATCATCAGATTGAAAACATAAGTTGTTAGGCATATTAATTCGTGATTTCATGTGGCCTCTTTACATTTTAATCGATTAGCAAAACATATCAGACTAGGTTATAGTGTTTTAGATATTCAGATTAGCATACATGTATGTGTCGAATAGAATCAGAAAACAAAAGCCTTGGTGATACCTTGCTGCTGTTTAACGAGAACTAGAAAAGACAGGAACAAGAGCCCATGAATCACGAACCCTAATACCCACGAGTTACAACAATAATCCCTTAACTTGCAAACGTACAACCACACCCTCGAACCTTTTCTCAGCAACCCTTTCGAACACTTGGACCTTGAGAGAAAAAGAATGGCAGTCTTGTGTGTTTTGTGTTGTGTGTCGTACGAATAGGAGAGGGACAAATAAAGAAGAAATGTAATATGACAAGAAATGTAATTAGGTTGATTGTGTTCTAATTTGTGCGTGAATTATGGGGCTAAAATCATGAAAAATCTTTATCTCACAATGAATGTTGAAATTGTATGTTACACAGTCAAAGAAAACGTATGTTTGATTTAGAGTATTAGGAAGGATTTAATTGTGTAACAAATTATAGTATTATGTAGATTCTTTAGGTTATGTATTATATATATCATATCATATGTGAGAGGATTGATGAAACACTTAGGATGTTACTCCTTTATAAACGTATATGAGATACTTTGAGTGAATGCAGTTAAGTATGCGGAATCTACTTAACCACACTTAGAAGGATTATGGTTTGTTTAATGGAACAGTGATGCTTGAATGACAATGAACACAATGAGATTAACACCAAACGATTCAATATTATTGCTTGAATAATACGAGTGATCTTGCTATCACTAGGGTTACAAAGACCTTCAATCCTAACAAAACTCTATATCTGATATATAAATCGTATAACCTAGGATCTCCTTTTATAGACTTAAAGAGTTCTTTACAAGATAAGTATTCACCGTATAATTCTAACTAATTAAGATATACACAAAATCCTTTCCATAGTTATCCTTAATACAAACTTTCAACCATGCAGCAGTACCTTCTGATATACTAACAGTACTAACCTAGCAGTTTGTACTGTTAGTTATATCTCAGCAGTCTTCATTCCTACACTAGCAGTTTGTACTGTTAGTGTATTCTTCAGCAGTACTAACTTCAGAACATTTAATTCCCAACAATCCTCCCCTAAACTTGTGATTTACCCCAAATCATCAAGTTTCTTCTGAATTAAATGAGGATGTGAGGATTCTTCCAAACACTACATAGTCAATCTTTTAGTTTGGGCTTTTCTTTGTTCTGCAATGTAAAATATCTTTCTGACCAATTCATCTGCCATCTTTGAACCTTCTTCAACCTTAAGTGTTGATGATATCATAGCCAATAAAACTGCTGCTCTGAGAGGATAATCTTTTTCTACCAACATATAAATTTCCAATCCATCTTTGGTAGAAATCCTGTGAACACCACAAGTATCAAATAATTTCCATGTAATCTCTGCAATTGGAGCTTGAAACCTCCAAATAGCTTCACCTCCATCAGGTTCATATAACCTTTTTAACTCAACCCATAGTTCCTTATCTTTGTCATCTGTAGGATCTAAAGTCTTAAATCTCTCTTTAACTAAGCTGCATAATTTGTCTAAATCATCTCTCTTAAAAGATCTAAGCATGTCTTCAAAGAATTTGTGCACTTCAGTCTTTCCTCCTACCCTGATGATCTTCCACCCCTTGACCCTTCCATCTGTATATACTTCCCAATCAATAATTGGATGCTTGGCTTGAAGTGGATCAATGTTAAGGGATTCAGGAACCACCACTATCATACTGTGTATCTGTTCATCAGTCAATGTTTTCTCTTCCTTCTCAGCTGATTCTTCCTCAACTGGTTCTTTTTGAACTGATTCTTCCTCAGTTCTTTGCTTCTTAGCTTCTTCAGATTCCAATAATTCTGCTCCTCTTTTCACACCTTTACTGGGCTCAGTCTCAATGATTGCACTATCATCTTTCAAATGCCTCTGAATTCTTGCATAAGCTTAAAAGTATGCCTTTTCAATCTTTTCATTAGACATCCCTTTGAAGTAACTCTCCTTCCAGTAATCCTGGTGCTTTAAGAAATTCTTCATAAACCTTAACTGCTCACTTCTTGAAGGAACCTTTTTCTTGTAAACTTTCTTTTTATTTTGCTTCTTTCTGATCTCCTCTAATAAGTCATTAAGTGCTGAATTTTGTTTTTCTAGAGTATACTTTAATCTTTCTTCTGCTTGTAACTCTTCAGCCATTTTCTGAACAACAAGTATCTGAGCAGCTGTCTGATCTGCCTCAGTCTGATATTTTCTTTCAATCATAAATGCAGCCACCCTTTCTTCCTCAGCTAGTCTTTCTTCTTCAGCAACTCTGTCCAATTCTTCTTCATGAAACTTTTGGGCCAATTCCTGAGCCAACTCTTCATCAAGTGCTAACTGAGCTTGTTCCTTCTTGGACAACTTTTTAGGAGAAAGTTCTTGCTCTGACATGATAGCTTTGCCCTTATCTGCCCATGATAATCTTGTTTTCCTTGAATAAACTGCACTGGCAGTACCTTGATATCCAGCATCAATCAAACTCTGAAGCCTAGCAGTACCTTGGACACTGGCAGTACCTTCATCAAAAGTAGCAGTACCTTCATCAAACTGATCTGCTTGCCTCCCCTGAGTCTCATACTCCTCTTGAACCAAAGAAACATCTGGATCTTGATCAATTTGGGCAATCTTCCTCCCCTGTTTGGAAGACTCCTCACCATCATCAGAACTTGGACCCTTGGATGAACTAGAAGAAGAACTTGTTGAAACCACCATCTTTGCTGATCTTTTTCCCTTGAGTTTCTTGACTGTTGTCTCTAACTTCTTTACTTTGAGGACCAACTTTGTGTAGACAACCCCAAAATTCTTCTTGTGGCTCTTGAGTTCAACTTCCAAGTTATTTACTTTCTGAGACAGTTTAGTACAAAATTCCATCAGTTCATTGAGTGTCTTGCTACCCTCAACACTTCCTGATGTGTTACCTTTAGGGAGAGGTGTATCATGGGGCATAGACTTATAAGCCATCATATGATGGGTTTCTGAGCCACCCTGAGTTTCCATTTGGCTAGGGATTCTACCAGAAGTACTAGGTACTGCTGGTGTTGCCATGGATTGGGTCTTATTGATGTTACTTCTGTCATGCCCAGCTTCTAAGCCAGAGACAGTAGAAGTAGCCCTTTCCATTCTGACATTGTCAGCCTCATCTACTACACTTGTGGGAGTAGGAACTCTGTGCTGAGTTACATCAGAGCAGTGTTGCAAAACAAGGCCGAGTTGACCGATTACTCCCCGAGTACTCGCTCCAAGGTAGGTCGCCGAGTATAGCCGAGTTGGCCGAGTACTCCGAGTACTCCCCGCATAGGCCGATTTGAGCCCCGAGTACTCCCCCGATTAGGCCGAGTACTCGCTCCAGGGTAGGTCGCCGAGTACAAGCCCAAACCGAGTTTTGCAACACTGCATCAGAGTCCTGTCTGGATTCAGTCCTATGTGTTGATGAAGATGGTTGTGAAGAAGAGTTTTCTGATGATGTGAGTGTGTGATGGGAGGCAAGTGGGGTTGTTGCTTCTTCACCCTGAACTTGTATCATAGTATCAAAAAGTGGTACTGCTTCCCCACCATAACCCCTTGAAATAATTTTCAGGTTGCTAAAAAGTTTTTAAGTAAGCTTTGGGGTTGGATAAACTGTTTTGTGTGGAAGCAGTTGATGTTTGTTCAAAATAGATTGGATGAACCTTGGGTACATCAAAAAATTTGATTTACTATCAACATTTTTCACCATACCTTCAAAAATAAGTTTTGAAAAATTGAAAATTCTATCAGTAGCCAAGCAAATGAGAGCAGTAGCAATATAACTACTGAACTGTTCCCATGAGGTTTTCTTGGGGCTAAGACAGTGAAGGATGGTGTGAATGAAAAATCTCCATTAAGGGGCAAAACGACTCTTTTGAAAAGTTAAAAGCTTCAGATTCAGTGTTGTACCCCATCCTGGATAAATTTTTAAAAATTTATGTGTTTGGCATAGCACTAATACCATTGTCAAAATTCAGATGGAGATGCCTCCTGAGGGATAATTCAGTAATAATGATAGATTTGCCATCCACTTTAGAATTAATCTCTTTGTCACCATTTTTAAAGGTTTTGACAGTAGCAGTTTGCCAAAACTGTTTGATGTGAGTGACATAGATAATGGGATTTAAAAGTAAAGAATACCTTATGTAAGAGTTGTTTAAGAAATCCACTATCTGATGAAAAGTTGTGTCATCCTCTGCTTTTTCCAAATAAGCTACTTGATTGTGTTTGTCAGCAAAAGATAAAGTAGCCATTTTAGTTTCAGTAAAAATTGATTTGACTGGTGGGAATAGTGTAAATTTAGGGTAGAAAGTAGAAGATGAAAGTGAATTGAGATATTATTAAAAGCTTGTTAGGGTTTCTATTGGACCGACTTGAAGAAAAAGTTAACTTTTGATTTAAGATAAGGTTAATATAATAGAATAAAAGTTAAAATATCCAAATAGGAAAACCCTGGAAACAAGGAATTGGAGCAGTATTAACGTCTATTCAGCAGTACAAATTAAGCCTACCAGTACTAACTTTAAGCCTGGCAGTACAAACTTTTTGAGAAAATTTTTTGACTCAGCAGTATGAACTCAAGTTTGATTAAAAACCATACTGCTAACAACCTTTTGAAGGGATTAAGTGTAAAGACAGACACTTAATCAAGATTTCAGTTTAAAGCAACCTCTGGTTGTGTGAGAACCAATGTTTTCAGTTTATAAATAACTGCCTGTGATCAGATAAACCCATTCAAAGGGCTTTCTTGACAGGGTTTCCAGCTCGTGGCAGTTGTTGCCTCTAACACAAGTATTAGATTCACGTTTGCCGCTGTTCTTTCTATCAGATGTCCTTAGACTAACTCATTATACTAATAAAAGTATAAAATGATAGAAAGTGAGTTAGGTCGAAATCAAAGCGATAACGTACCTTTCCTAAGATAAGAATCAAAATAGAAGAGAAGGCCTTTCTTCAATACAAATGCTAGGTGTCTCATCCTTAGAACCTAAAAAGAAAACCCATGTGAACCTGCTATAGTCATCAGTAACTACAAGACAAAACCTTTTATGCTTAATACTACTCACAGAAGTTGGACCAAATAAATCCATATGTAGCATAAACAAAGGTTGATCAATAGATTTAAAAATCTTGGGCTTACAAGAAGCCTTGTGTTTTTTGCCTTTAAGACAAGCAACACAAGTTTGGTCATTTTCAAATCTTTTCTGAGGCAAGCCTCTTACCACACCATCCTTTACAATTTTATTAATGGTTTTAAAATTAATGTGACCAAGTCTCCTATGCCATAACATTGATTCATCCAATGTGGCCTTTGCAACAAGACAAGTAAGGGCCTCTTTAGGAACAATCTTCTTCATATCAACACTGTACATGTTGCCCTTTCTTGGAACTTTGAGTAATACCTGACTTTCATCAGGTAACTTAAAGTCTGGAGAAAGCACAAGACATTCAGTGTCAGTAAAAAGAGCCTTGTTCTTTTTGTCACACATTTGTGAGACGCCAAACAGGTTATACTTAAGCTCTTGCACAAAGTACACATCTTCAAAATCCAATTTACCGGTTTTAAGAGTACCTTTACTAGTAATTCTGCCTCCTATTCCTACCCCAAAGGTAACATATCCTCCATCCAATGGTTAAAAGTCTGAAAGATAGGACATGTTGCCTGTCATGTGCCTGGAACACCCACTGTCTGCATAACCTTGATCTTCATCATCTGCTTGTGAATGTCCCTGCACATGTAATAAGGAAATTAGTTTCCTTGGGGTACCCAAGCCATTACTGACTTGGGTTTGCCTCGTGCATAAATATAGTTAAATCTTTTCAAAACAGTTGATGCACCATTGGACTTGATTGGTCTCCAAATCCAACATGCTGAGGCCTTAACAACATTAGTGTAAAACCCAGAAATTACATTCATCTGAAATTCCCATTTTACCCTTCGAAAAGAAAATTTGAATTGTAAGAACACAAGTAAAGGTATTAGAAATCCATAACCTAAGAAAACTATAAGTTATATCATAAGAATTGAAATACAACAACACATAACCTATGATAATAAAATTTAACATACTTGACATTTGAAATATATTTTACACGCCTACATGTCTTGTTAAGGCCCGATCCTTATTAAAAATTTGTACCCAACTAAAGGACCGAATATACTTTTGGGACTAAACATCACATGTTAGAATATCACATATGGGTCCAAAAATATTAATCTTTGTACACAACAAATAAACAATTAAAGATGTGATAATATTTTAAAAATTGAAAGAAGAATTAGTCTCATTTTAAATCCCACAATACTCGGGCCAAATCACACATGCATAACCGACTATTAATCAAACCCATTAAATGAAATTTACTACCTCCTTAAAATAGAGGCATGCTCCTCTTAATTATTTTATTGATAGGTTTTCCTCTCCATCCAATTATACGACAAACCACAAAAATAAACACATCAAGTTCTGTTCTCTTTTCAAGACCAAGATTTGTTGCTGCTGGTGTTCATTTGTAGAGTGCAATGGATTTGTTGCTGTGTTGTTGAGTCGTAGGATTGGATTCGTGCTTGTGTTCTTATTCTCTTTCTTTACGTCATATAACAACAAGGTATCACCACACTTTGTTCTTAAATCCATTCGACACAAATCTGTTTTGAAAACACTAAAACCCTAAATGATTAACATAATATTTGATCTATTATTGTGTCACGGTTTGTAATATAAAACATGTTTAGAAGAGAGTCTCATGAAATCATAAAAACATAAAATAACGAGGGAGGTCTATCTGTGGCTTTGATTGTGTTCGTGTGTTTCTGTCCTAGTTCCTTTTGGTTTCTCCATGTTCGCAAAGGGAAGCTTCGTTCATGGGGTGTGCATAGGTCGCAGAGTTGGTGCTCTATTCGCGGGGTTGTGTACCACTCGCGGGTTTTGATACGTCCCTTATTCTCGTGTTCCTCGTAGGATCCGATCACAAGGTATCTACTAATCCGTTTTGATTATATGATCGCTTAGTCTCTTTCTTCTAGTGAAGGGTATACGAATGAAATGTTATCAAATGAAATCATAGAAAATATTAACCTACGTATATCGATATTGATTATAAATGGTAAAAAACTACGTATATTGATATTGATTATAAAAAGAATAGGAAGATGGGACATGCATAATATATATGCTATTCATATCATGATCAGAGAATAGAACTCAAATAATAATGAGATGGGAATTCATTCAGTCACGTGAACAAGAGTGGATATATGTAGGTGCATGTGATTTGTCTTAATATTTTGTGTGTCATGAGATGTATTAAATAAGTAAAATAAGAGTAAATTGGATAGTTTTATTGGTACAGCAAGGATTGTAGTAAAATAAGGAATTTGAAAAAGATATGTATAATTTACACTATGGACCTTAAACTTTATAATCTTGACACTTTAGACCCTAAACTAACATAATGGTCATAATAAACTAATATGTCATGATAATCATTTTGAGCACTTAATACATTAATATGTTAATTATACTCATACTTGGCTAAACTTACTAAATTTGAAAACTTACTAATTCGGGAAACCTGTTAAAAAGGGAAAGTATACTCAAAAGAGTAACTTAATTAAATTGGACTTAAAGTAATATATGATTATTAATTCGTATAGGTTCCATGAAGCGGGAGTGACCCGGTGTCTCGTGAGTTATCTTTAGTTTGTTTTGCTATCGAATAAGGTACAGATATTCTGACCTTTCTTATAAGGTTTCTCATGATCTCTTTCGTATTCTGATCCGTTAGTTTCTGATTTGATGCCTTGCTATGATTTCCTTTGCTTGAACCTTTTCGATTGATCCCATTTGATATGACCTCTGATAATAAACTATGTTATGAAAACCTTTTAATTATACCATGGAAATGTTTTGAGAAAAACCATTTTAAAAAGATGTTTATAAATGATGCGAAACTACTTTTATATAAAATGTTACTAACTTTTATGAACACTATATTTTGAAGACTATTTTTATGAAAACTACTTTAAAGGATCGTTTTATGAAAATCATGAATTAAAGGATTGTTTATAATGGACTTTTGATAGAAACTTCTGAAACGGACTTTTGAATCTGAACCATGTCTTGATTATTGAATACGAACCTTGATCTGATAAAATCTGATTTGGACCTTTGATATTACTTCTGAGATATTTGATATGAACTATCTGTTATGAGCCATCTGTTATGACAATCTGTTTTGATATGATATCTGACTCTTAGTTTGATACCCGAGCCAAAATCTGTGACCCTAGGCATGGGGGTTCCATGTCCGTGTCATTGATGCACCAATGGCATGACTCTAGTGTGGTTGAGTGATGATCCACACCGTCCCTTATCTGTTATCTGCTATGGCCATTGTGATTATGATTTGTCTGCAGGGGCGTATGGATGCATCCTAGATGTGTTCTGTTTAGTGGATTATCTATATATATGATTTGTTATTGTCTGGTGACTGGTGCTTGTGTGCAATACACGCCTTTCACATATATCTGGGAGCTAGCTACTCCATTTGAAGAATGAGGACACCCCTCATATTATCTGATTATCTGAGAGGTCTCCCCTCTATATGATTTGAAGATTTATGGTTACGATATGATAAGATCTGTTTCTGGGCTCGTGGTGGATTACTATCCCTTTTTCTCTTTCCTTTATACTTATTCATTGACTTATCCCTTGAACCATATTACATCTGTTTGACCTTTGTTTTTGTTACTCTGTGCTATTCTCTATTACTGTTTGTTATCGTTATATCTGTTCACTGAGCTCTCGTAGCTTAGCCGCATTTCTTTTCCTGCGGTAGGTTCTAGTTGGAAGCTGGGTATGAGAGAAGAGACTTTTGGACTTAGAAGACTTGGTAGTTATTCTGGATTAGAGTTGATTAGAAGTTATTATATTTAGAATTAGTATTCGCATTTGTAACCTTGTAAATTTCAGTATTTCATTTTTAACCTTTGAGATTTCTTGTATTATTTGAAATGTATGCTTTGTTTTGATCTGATATGAAACCATTAGTGTGACATCTTTACCCTTGTCGGGTTGGGGTGTTACAATTAGCCCTTTGTTCCCTAGCAGTGTTTTTAAAGTTGGCAGTACTAACTGCTTGGCTAGCAGTATTAACTACTGGCTTTGCAGTGTAGCCTTTGGTTTCCAAATTTGTTTTTGTACCACTGCTGTCTTTTGAAAAGGCCTTTTAGCAGTTGTTGGTGCATATTTGAAAGTTGTTTTTGCACCTTTAACTGCTGGTTTTGGGTAAACAGTCTTAAATGGTCTGGCAGTACTAACTGCTGGTCTAGCAGTATGAATGGGTTTTGGGCCAGACTTCAATAAACTTTCTCTGGGAGTCATTCTAGCAATATTAGAGTGATTTTGAGGCCTGATTAAGTTCACCCTATGGTTTGAGTACCCAGATACCCTGTTGTTCCCAGTAACCATCTTTCTACCCTGATGGTTATCACAATAAGCCTCAAGGTGGTCAAAACTACCACAAGTGAAACAAGCCTTCTTGTACAGGACAAAGTCATCACCTAGTTTGTGAGACTTGAGGTTATTCCAGTTCCTCTGGTTACCTCTTGGCTTGTCTGTGGATCTATACATCTCACAGTACCTAACTGTTTTCCTGATTGGTTTAACATTTGATTTAGGCCTAACAGTTTCATTCTTGACCACCTTAGGAACACTTGTTCCTTCTACCTTAACTATATCAGGTTTAACCACAACCTGATCTTCCTCATCATCATCAGATGTCCAGTCCTCAATGGTTGGAGCATCTGAATTCCTATCAGTGGATACCTGACTTCTACAGGCTTATCAACAACTACATTCTCTTTTGGCTTAAGACCATATTCTAACTTTGGTTGTTGAAATTCAGGCAAACCTGTATGTTCTAGGTCTATTCCTGGGGGTGCAGGAATTCCTCTGTGAGGAGGTGGAACAGTCTTATACCCCAACCCAGACTTAGCTTTGTTGATTAACTGACATTCAATTATTTTGTTTACACCCTTAGAGGCATATTCTAAGGTTTCTACACTTAATTGAATATTTTCATTAGCCTTTTTAATTCTATCCAACTCAGCTTTCAATAGACTAACCTCAGCATTCTTAAATGACAAGTCCCTTTTAAGAACTGCTATATCATCAGCAAAACTAGTCTCATTATTCTTATAATGCACTATTTGCTCCTCTAGGACTGCTAACCTCTCTTGTGATTTGACAAATTATAATTAGTTTTGTTTAGCTCAATCCTTTGTTCATCATAGTGTTTCCTTAAAGTTTCTAATTCTTTAAGAGCAGTACCTGATTTAGAACAACATTTAGCAGATTGTACCTCAGAATCAGAGAAGGCCATAAGAGCCATCTCAGTAGGTGCTTCTTCATCTTCTGCCATAAAACTCCAATCAAATCCTAATCCATCAATAGCCACCATTGCTTTTGAAGTTGGCTCAGTAATCTCCACAGCCTTGGTCTTGCTTCTATAACCCTTGCCTCTCCCATCCTGTTGCCTAGGTTTCCTGCATTCCCTTGAAAAGTGCCCCAGCTTGTGGCAGTTGTAGCATTCAACCCTTGATTTGTCAAAACCAGCAGTATCATTACTGCTGATGGTGATCTTCTTTTCAGTTCTTTGGTAGAATTTCTTAGCCTTCATGCTAAGAAGAGAGATCTGCCATTTGAGGTCCATCTCCTCCAAATCATCATCATTGATCTCCTGGAGGTCTTTATGAGTCAGCATTGATCCATCATTCTGGCTTGTCAGGAAAGCACAATAGGTTTTATATTCCAGAATACCACTAGTACTGCTTGATGAACTAGCAGTACTAATATTGGGGTTAGTAGTACTAACTCCCACAGCAACCTTCACTTCTTCAACTGGACTTGGATTACTAGGAGATGACACAAAGGCCATATTCCCAGTGCTTGAACTAGTTCCTCCAGCCTTCTTCACATACTGCTCAACAACCTTGAAGTTGTTGTATAAGTCCATCAGGCTCATAGTATCAATGTCTGGCTTGTTCTTCCAGACAACCACATGCATAGCCCACTCTGCAGGTAAACTTCTCAGGAATTTTGAGTTCAGATCTTCCTGAGGTATATCCACACCAAGAACAACAAGTTGGCTAACAATCTTTTGAAGCTTGTTGAACATGTGATCTAAAGACTCATTACTGGTAGCAGTGAAGTTTTTAAAGTTCTGCTTTAGGAGAGTCTTCTGTGTCTTCTTGGTGGCTTCATTCCCACCAAATCTAGCAATGATTGCCTCAAATAAGGACTTAGCATCCTTGAACTTGCTGAAATTCAAGAGTTGATCATTTGGAATGGTCATCATCAGCAAACTTCTGGCCTTGAGGTCATTCTTCTTTTGAAGCCTCTCTTCTGCAGTTACTGGAGAGGTCTGCACAACTGTTTCTACCTTGCCATCAACTGTTGTTGTAGAAGTTGAAGGCTTGAAAGAGTTTCCTTCTTCAATAATCTCCCAGAGTGCATAGTCTTGCACCTGGAAGTACTGTTCTATCCACTGCCTCCACATGTCAAATTCATTCTGCTTGAGCATTGGCAATTTAGCAGCCATGTTTGTTTGGGTAGTCTCTATGTCCATTACTTTCTCTTCTAAATCAATAGTATCAACCTGGCTCTGATACCACTTGAGAGGATTGATGAAACACTTAGGATGTTACTCCTTTATAACGTGTATGAGATACTTTAAGTGAATGTAGTTAAGTAAATCTACTTAATCACACTTAGAAGGATTATGGTTTGTTTAATGGAACAGTGATGCTTGAATGACAATGAACACAATGAGATTAACACCAAACGATTCAATATTATTCCTTGAATAATACGAGTGATCTTGCTATCACTAGGGTTACAAAGACCTTGAATCCTAACAAAACTCTATATCTGATATATAAATCGTATAACCTAGGATCTTCTTTTATAGACTTAAGGAGTCTTTTACAAGATAAGTATTCACCGTATACCACTACTAGAAAAACAGCTATTCTTGACGCGCAATGCGCGTCATAAAGGGGTCAGATGACGCGCAAAAGCGCGTCAAGGATGGACCAGTCATAAATTTTCATGACCCGCATTTGGGCGTCATCCTTCTATGACGCGCACTTATGACCCACGTTTTATGACTCTCCTTTTTGCATGTCATTACCTTAAAATCATTTTTTTTTTCTGTTTTTTAAAACCTGATTATATACATAATTACTGACAATAAACCTGATAATTGTACAAAATTAACGCATTTCATATATATCAAAACCATGCGTTACCAATTCATTACATAACAATTCATGTCAAAATATATACCGATAATTAGTTAAAGTTACTTCAATGTACGATTTCTACCTAAAAATGAAATTCAGACACATAAATTGCCCATTCTTCTCGAATATCGTCGAAATCCGCAGTGGAATTTCAGCAACCACCAGCGTCCATTTCTTCCAATGCTAATTTAGCTGCCTCTTTTGCTTCCTCCGAAAGTGCTTCTGGTACCTAAAGATGATGACATGCAAGGTACGCTATTTAATATGGGAATCAAATAATAATAATGCGAGCACATTGGTCCATTTCGATGATGAAACACATTTACTTATGAATGGGTCAATTTGGATTTTGTTTCCACCTAAGTTGGGTTGAGTCGGTCTAAGCATATACAGCAGAAAGGAAAATAACAGGTTGAGCTGAACAAACAAGTAAATAGCTGGCTCTCTTCTGTAGTTTTTGGTATGTTTCCACTGGGAGTTGATACCAACTAATGCTACCAACAACATTAGGACATTAACAAGTCATTCTACGACCGCACATAGATTCCATTAACCAAAAAGAAGTGTTTATATCTATGACCGCACATAGATTCCATTAACCAAAACAAATTCTATATGCTGCCAACAACATTAGGACATTAACAAGTCATTCTACGTTTGTTAGTTCAACCTAGATTACACGTTTATTTCTGAAAGCAATCTTACTACATATTTACCTTACGTCATATACTCACATATCATTTTTTTAATTAATCTTTAAGATAACTTATCGTCATCACATTGGTAATATAAACATACTAACGACGACAACTTAGTTCAATTTGAGTTATATCTTCTTAGAACATACAAAATGACATCTCAACAGAACAAATTAGAACAAAAAACCTGAATTTACTTACGTTTTAGCAGCCTGCCTGCCTTTTCCAATTGCGGCACCAAAGTATCTCTACAAGAAAAGAAAAGAACAATCATTGAAATAAGCAAATTTCTTGAATACTATACTGAGGGTGTTTTTATAGTTCTCAGGCCGCTCAAACGGGTAAATGGGTCTACCAAGAGAACGGAAACTCACATAGGAAACACCAAAAGGTTCAACCATGTACAGTTGTGGGCCATCACAAAACAAACACCCTCTGTAGGTGTGTTTTCCAGCCGAGCAAACCAAGACCAACACCCCTTGTTGGGTGGTCTGTTGGATCGAAACAGAAGCAAGAACAAACAAACCAAGCACACCCTTGCGGGCTGCGTTGGTGGACCAAAACCCAAGCCACACGCACCCTACGTGGGTGGTGGTTAAACTGAAACACGAGCAACACCATCACAACCACTCTTGTGGTTGTGTCGACTTGAGTCACACACAAACGAGCACACCCTACGTGGGTATACTCGCTATATCGAACCAAAAAACACCAAATCTGTGACTCAAAGGATCTCGACCCAAATAAAATTCAAACCAACGCAACCCTTGTGGGTCTCTCGTTGTGCCAAGCCAAGATAAACGCACCCCTTTGGGGTTTTCTCTTGGACCGAAGACAAGCAAACATCAACGACACCCCTTCAGGGCTGTCGTGTGTCGAGCCAAACCAACCCACCATAGGTTTTTTTATGGCTAACCCATACAAAAACAAACACTCCCTTATTGGCTGTGGTCACCACCCCTATGGGTGTTTCTGTGGCGGATCGAAAACCCAAAACCAAACGAAAATAAACACCCAAAATAAGCTTCAAAGCAATTAAAAAAAAGATAATGAAATAAAACCTTAACCGAGACCAATACGGGTCTTGACCCTAAACCCCAATCAGGTTTAACCCGATCTGAGAATCAAACAACACCAAACACGATTTCTTTGATGATACTTTTATTTAAATCACTTTTTTATTGCGTTAAAATTATAAAACCCATAATAAAATTTGTTTATATGCCCGATTAAAAGAAAAAGATGAATATAAAAGCGAAGATACGAGTTGTCTTAATACCAATCGAAGGAGATGAGATGCTAGCGACAGTGGTGATTAACTCGAATCAAATATCCGAGAATACACCTCTAACACCTTAGATCGCCTTGTATCTTCAACAGGATGGTGAAGGAAGTGGCGGCTCGTGGTTGTGACAGCAGGGCTGATCAGTGGTGAGTCGGTGATGAGTGACCGGTGGTGGTGGTTGTGGTGTTGGTGTCAATTGGTGAGGATGAGAGGAGAGGGAAGATTTATCTCTTCTCTTTTCTTTTTGTGTTGGTTTGATACAAATGAGAAAACACAGATATATATGACTTTTAACTGATTATGACCCATATGTTATGACGCTTCTGAAAACGAGTAATCTTTTAACTGATTATGACCCATATTTTATGACTTTGCTCTTTGCGTGTCATCTTGTAGCGTGGGTCATAAAAAGCGGGTCAATGATAGCCCTTTTTCTAGTAGTGGTATAATTCTAACTAATTAAGATATACACAAAATCCTTTCCATACTTATCCTTAATACAAATGTTCAACCATGCAGCAGTACCTTATGATATACTAACAGTACTAACCTAGCAGTTTGTACTGTTAGTTATATCTCAGCAGTCTTCATTCCTACACTAGCAATTTGTACTGTTAGTGTATCCTTCAGCAGTACTAACTTCAGAACATTTAATTCCCAACAATATGGTTAGTTTATATTAGTTGTAATCATATTCATAGCGTATAGTTTTTAGGTTTATAATTAATCATATTCATAACTTAGAGAAAAATTCAAAATTAGACATAAAATTAGGAATTCAAAAATTTAGGGTTTTACAATCTACGTCTTCAGTTCATGGTTAGTTCGGGTTTGGATAAAGGGCTAGCAAGCTCTACGTTGTAAGATCGTGAGACCATCCAATACTGGGCTGCTAAGGGTAATAGTAACGGAAAAACCAAGATTCAATTCGGATGAACTGAATTCTTGTTCTTGAGGTGATAAGTGCGGCCTACTTAGTGTAAGTACGACGTACTTTTGGGAAATTTTTGTTTTTCGAAAAGAGTTTGATAAGTTTGATTTGTTTGGATTATCTTCTGTGTTATGTTGTAAACTGAGTTGGAGATTTGAATCAATTCTGGAATGAAGTTGTAACACTTCCAGGAAAAAGTGTCACATTTCCCAGTACAACGTCGTTCTTTAGGAAAAAGTACGCCGTGGTCGTGCTTGAAAAGCGGCGGAGTGTGTGAAAAAGCGGCGGTGTTGTTGAGACAGAGCAATAGTATCCAAGCAGTTTAGCACAAAATGCAATCCAAATATACTTAAGATGATTAAACAAGTGATAATAGAACAAGTGACTGTCCCCAGCAGCGGCGCCAAAAACTTTGATGTGTCTCGAAAGCTTTAAATTTATATAACTAGTTCTACCGATTTCTCTTATTTCAAAACACACGGGTAAAAGTATAACCCTCGTTTATAGTAAAGAGTTTTGGTAAGACCAGGTCGTTCCACAGGGACTGAGATTGCTCTTTGTATCAATTAACTACTTATGATGATTTAGAAAGCGTTTTAGACAATTATGAAAAAACTAAATGAGATTCAAATATGGGACAAATATGATTATTTGGATAGTTACTATAACTCAATAAATGATTAATGATGATGATCTTAATGATAGAGTAAGTTCAACCAATGATTAGTTGTTTTCGTCAAAATAACGTTTTCACGGATTAATGATGCGTGGTTTTGCGACCTTACAACAGGTTTTACCTCTCGAGGGATCTCAAGAGGCTTGCAATCCCCACCAGGCAGTGTACCTGACCGATGTAGTATAGTGTAGTGGCAAGTACCGGGGGATTGATCGTTCTCTAGGGGAATAGTGTCGTTAAGATTGAAAAACTACTCTAATAGGTCTAAGGGTGAGGGAAGATTCTTTTTGTATTTTTATATTTTTTATAAAAGCAAGTAAAATCTCGGGTTTGAAGGAGTGGGCGGAATTAGTTGCTAGTCAACTAACCCAAATAACTACAATTGCAAATAAAATAAAATGACTGAAAATAAAAGGTTGTGGAACTTATATGGAGAGAAATGTGTTTACTTAGATTTCCTTACTCCCTAACTATCTTTTACCGGTTGATTAGTGTGCATTAATTGCGTGGATGACGGGTGTATTCCTTAATACCAATCGTGGGGTGGCGTACGTACTTCCCCAACTATACAAGCTCCTACTTCACTCCTATGTCGAGCCGGCTAAGAAGCTCCTGACATGGGATCACTAGAATTCGCTCATGCATTAAATACAACCATAATAACCTTAGTACGCATTGGTTCATGTTTCTTAAGACGTTCAAGCAAGTTACCGTATAGGAGGTTAGCCAGTTTTCTTAAGCCTAACATCGATAAACAATCATCCAATACAATTAATAACACACCAACAACCAATAATCAATAGTTAGGTTTCATTAGATCTAAGCAAACACAAGATAAATCTAGCCTAGCATGTTAATTAAAAGACAAGAACAATATATAATCAAACAACACATAGACATATTGAATGATTAATTGATTACTTATCTTCAATTAAACATGGGAGATCCAAGGGTATAAAACCCTTAAAAATGGCAGAGAATTCGTCTTAGGGTTTCTCCTCACAAAGTTGCACACAATGAATAAAAATTGCAAAACTATATATAGAATTTAGTGGCTGATGGCGTCACGTTGTAGGAGGTGACGCCGTCACCTCGCCGCGGCTAGGGTTCCCGGATGGTCTTCCTGACGCCGTCCCTCTTAAATCCTCCAAAATCCACTCTGGCGCGTCAAGGGTTGACGCCGTCACAATTGTGCTTGACGCCGTCTCTCTTTAACTTAAACCGTGACAGCCTTGATCACCTTAAAGGGTGACGCCGTCAGACTTCCTTTGTAAAACTTTCTGGCGCGTCACGTGTATTTGTCATATCCACCTCTTTTGCCAAGCCGTGACGCCGTCAGGAGCAATCCTTGACGCCGTCACGTGTACTTTTCCAGCAGCTTTGGAGAATTTGTCGTTTTCTTCACTTTTATGCTCCAAAAACATCCTAAATGCTTCCTTTTCCAGATTTCTTCTCCAAAGTACCTAAAATGACAAAAGGAACGATTTAGGGCAATATTTGATCAAATAAATACGATTTAGGGCTTAAATGACCCCCTAAAAGCGGTACACTTTTCGTTTCATCAAATACCCTTACACTTGAGATTTGCTTGTCCTCAAGCAAATGCGCTTTTATTCTAATCAAAATACAAGTTAGGGGTCATTTAATGCTAATATAAAAGTAATTACAACAAATAGTCGTTCCACTTTAATCATAATAAGCACGGAGATTACAGACTAGCACCTCACAAGTAGTGTTTAGATACTCACATCTCTCAGGTGTCATCAAAATATATCTCATAAATGAAAATGGATAATATCTCTCACTACCTGTCATAGCAAATAGATTACCATAGGCTTGGGAAAGGATCAAAAACCTCCTCCACTAGGCGTAAGCACCTAAGATAAACTATCCAAAATAATACATCATAGGGGCGTTGCATTCCCCTTACACTTGAACTTTTACATAACTTTACAAATAACTATTCTAATGACTCGAATTAAGATAATCGAAACACTTGGAGTACTTTTAAAATATTTAGCACATATGGGGGTAATAATGTTGTTCTTCCCCATTACTCCATTACACTAGTACTTTACCCATGAGTCCCAATCGTCCCAAAACAATATGTACAAGGATATGACTCGACTTAGCAACCATGTAATCAATTAGATAATTAACTTGGGGTTTAAACAAATGTTGTCACAATAATGCACTAAAGATGAGTGCATACAACGTAGGCTAAGGCGATTTGGGTGTACATTTAAGTGGGGTGTAAACAAATTCTTACTTTAAGTAAAATGCTTAAAGTTAGAAACGAAAAGATAGGCTCTGAGGGGTGTACTAGGGGTATCGTGTACTAAAAATGAGTACAACGCAAAGGGTGTGGGAGAATTACTTGACCAATGTAGCCAATGTAATTATAACAAAAACACAGGTGTAAAACAATGGGTTAATCCTAATGCCTCTTATCATGTAGTAAATCTAACTACACGAATGTAGTCTCACTTGTGGCCTCGGAATGGTCCTAACGCAAGTTCTAGAATCTAAGTGCTACCGGTACACACATCATAGCATAAATGCTTTTCCTACCAATTCTAGGGGCGAACCTCACATATTTGGGGGTGGAAAATTTTTTAGTGGTACGGTTTTTGTGCTAGTCATATAACTCCTATCCATGAGACGCTCATTAAGATCAAAGTTTCACTCCTATATGTTGTAAAAAATTTTAAATTTGGCACTAAAATTGCCTTAACAGGCATTTCTCTCAGTTTTATTACACATCTACCATTAAACAAACGAAAAATCAAGCGTAATTGCATTCTCTAAAGTATCGTATTTTACCCCCCCCCCCCTTACACTTAAGATGAACATTGTCCCCAATATTCAAATAACAAGATGTAAAAGTAAATAAGGTAAAAGAATGAAACCAAATACTCCCCTGATTCGTTTGGTGGATAAAGAGGTAACATGGTTAGATCTTCTTCCAAGAGAAAGTAGAAGCTCCAAGACTAATGCATCGCCAAAAGCTAGATTCCACATACATTTCCTTGTCCAAAATAACCTGTTAAACTTGAGAAAACAAACACGAAAACCTGCATAACATCGGCGGGATAAATCTATATAAGGATATAATGCTTGTGGAATAATTATTTTGCAGATTCCTGGAGTTTATAAGTTAGAGATTTAATAAAAACTTTTTATGAAAACAAAACTTTCATAAATTTCAGAAAATTAAAACCTGACGCCGTCAGGTTGTAAGGCCTGACGCCGTCAGAAATGATCTGACAGAATTCTCATGTTAAGTTTTCGGAAAATTTCTGGAAAAACCTATACCTTACTTCCTGGAATTTCTGCAAAACATCATTATGACTCGATACAAGCATTTGACTTAAACAATTACTAATATGTATGTTAATTTAATATTGTTACGATTCATGTTCATTTGTTCTAATAAACCGATTTGGATTTCCCTTACACTTATCTTTTGCAAAATACCTTTATATGTAGTTAAGACGAAGTTAAAAACAAGATAAAGCATTTTCACAATTTAGTTTTGAACATGAATCAATAATAATAAAAATTAAACATACATACGGAAGCAAATAAAATCAAACAAACAAATAAATAAACACACAAAGCAAATAAAGCTTGGGTTGCCTCCCAAGAAGCGCTTTTCTTTATTAACGAGTCTTGTAGCTAGACTCAAAGTCCTTCTACCCTATGTAAGTGAGTTCGTCATCGAGGACATCTTTAGGGTTAAGCTTGGATTGAAGTTTCCTACTGGTCCGCTTAGTACAATATATCTTTTCAAACTTCTCTCCATCCGGGTCATACAATGTCATCTTAATATGCCATGACCCATCTCCATCTTTGGGTGGTTTGTCCCAATCCCACTTATGATCATCGTCCTCACAAGTCCACTTATTCATCCCTAGGTTAATTGGCAAAACTCCTAAGAAATCAATCATCTTCCTAAAAACTAGAGGGTCTTCAAATGGATCCAATTCGGTGTCCCTAGCCAAGAGTTGCTCTACCGTATGTGTTTGGTTCACAAAGTCCTCTTCTAGGTAAAATGGGCGTTGGGGTCCTATGAAGTCTCTATCGATCCAAGGTCCATATCTAGATGGTCTCTTATTTAATTCTAACCAATGGGGTGTTGGTTCATCACTAGTATCATAAGCATGTTTCTTCACATCATAGACTGACCAAGTGTCACCTTCTCCTACCGCTATCTTAGATTCCTTACAATCAATCATAGCACTGGCGGTCGCCAAAAATCCTCTACCTATCAACAAGGGGCATGTAGGGTCGCTAACCATATCAAGGACGTGGAAATCGGCTAAAATGGTTAGTTTTCCTATGTGTACTAACACATCCTTGACTACTCCAACTGGGTAAGCAACACTCCCATCCACTAATCCTATTATCACCTCGGTTTCTTCAAGTTTTCCTAGTTTTAGAGAGGTGTAGAGAGGTAACGGAAGTAGGTTAAGGCTTGATCCAAGATCGGCTAATGTGTCATAAGCCTCCGAATTACCGATCTTGCAAGGTAGAACAAATAAGCCCGGATCATCTAACTTCTTAGGTAGCTTGTTTTGAACGAAGGCGGTCCCTTTTTCGCCTAACTTGAGCTTCTTCTCATCCAACACATCAATAACCGGACTTTCAAGGTGGAGCTCCTTGAATTCACTGTCAAGGTTTTGAGTAGGGGGTGTTTCAACTATGTTGTTGACCAATTTGGATATCATAACTTCTTGGTCATTTTGAACGACTTGGGTTTGTTTGAAACACGAGCTCATGGAATTGACCGAATAATATTGTGGACAAGAACTAGGAGATGAAACCGACGAGATGGCGTTGACGTTTAGTTTCGGGTTCTTGACTGTGTTGCTAGGGAGTGCTCCCATTTCTCGGTCATTGAGGGCTTTCAACAATGTGTCAATCTTATTGGTCATCTCGCTTTGTTTTTGTTTGAAATCGGCTTCAAACTTGGCCAAACGAGCTTCTTGAGATGCCATAAATTGGGACATCAATCCTTCAAAGTTATTGGTACTACCATTGCTGGAAGGATTGTTGTTGAAAGTACGGTTCGAGTTGGAACCGCTTGATTGGAAACGATTAGGTGGGTTGGAAGAATTGGTTTGTTGTGCGTTTTGGTTTTGTTTCCACCTAAGGTTTGGGTGATTTTTCCATGAGGGGTTGTATGAATCACCGTAGGGGTTTGGCTCGGGTTTGAAAGTGTACCACTTGTCTCCCGCTCCGTCGGTACGCGAGGATGCGTAGTCCGCAAAAGCTTGTTCGGGGAGTTCCACGCAATCACGAGTGTCGTGGGGACCACTACATAATTCACATGAAGAAGTGATTTTGTTCACTTGGCTTGAAGGTTTAGGAGCCTCGTAGGATTTCATAAGAAACTTGACTTGGTCTTCAAGTTCTATGATCCTACGGTCGGAAGTGCTTGAATTGTTCGAAGGCAAAGATATTGCCTTGACCGTTTTATTCAAATCACGGGGATCCCTCCAACTTTCGTTGTCATAAAGAGCAAGATCTTCCAGGAGAGCCCATGATTGTTCCGCACTTAGATCACGTAGCTTACCACCGGCCGATTGGTCAATGGTTTGCCTCGTGGAGAGATTGATATGGTCATAGAAGATTTGGACTTGGAGCCAAAGTTCTATGCCAAGGTGAGGGACTTTTTGGAGTAAGTCCTTGAATCGAGTCCATGCCTCGTAGAGGGTTTCGCCTTGACGTTGTTGGAACATCAAGATATCATTCCTTAGCTTGGTAGTTCTTCCTGGTGGGAAAAACTGAGCGAGGAAACGAGTGGTGAGATCATCCCAAGAGGTGATGGATCCTGCGGGTAGACGCTCTAGCCATTGACTAGCTTGGTCCCGCAGAGAGAATTGAAAGAGACGCAGTCGGGTCATCTCTCGAGTGGCAACATCAAGGTCTATGGAATCAACGATTTTCAGAAAGTCCTTGAGATGTTGATTAGGATCTTCGGAACGAAGTCCATGGAATGCGCATCCGCTTTGCACCAACCGGATGGTGTCGGATCGCAAGGGAGTGACATTGGCTCCTTAAGTGAGCTCAATGGTGTTTCGATAGCCATGGTGGCTAGGACGGGAGTAGTCTCCTAAGGTACGGGCTCTAGGAGGTGGGTGTTGTTGTGGTGGTGGGTTGTTGGGATCAAGGATATTACCACCTTTCATGATGTCGGATGGTAATGGTTACGAACAAAGAAACGAAGAAAAAAGATAGACTAAAGAAAATCTAGAAAAATAAAATAAAAATCTCACTAGAAAGGAATCTAGTGAGTAGACCTAATAAAATAAAAATTCAACCTAAACAATAAATATTCCCCGGCAACGGCGCCAAAAACTTGATGCGTGGTTTTGCGACCTTACAACAGGTTTTACCTCTCGAGGGATCTCAAGAGGCTTGCAATCCCCACCAGGCAGTGTACCTGACCGATGTAGTATAGTGTAGTGGCAAGTACCGCGGGACTGATCGTTCTCTAGGGAAATAGTGTCGTTAAGATTGAAAAACTACTCTAATAGGTCTAAGGGTGAGGGAAGATTCTTTTTGTATTTTTATTTTTTTTTATAAAAGCAAGTAAAATCTCGGGTTTGAAGGAGTGGGCGGAATTAGTTGCTAGTCAACTAACCCAAATAACTACAATTGCAAATAAAGTAAAATGACTGAAAATAAAAGGTTGTGGAACTTATATGGAGAGAAATGTGTTTACTTAGATTTCCTTACTCCCTAACTATCTTTTACCGGTTGATTAGTGTGCATTAATTGCGTGGATGACGGGTGTATTCGTTAATACCAATCGTGGGGTGGCGTACGTACTTCCCCAACTCTACAAGCTCCTACTTTACTCCTATGTCGAGCCGGCTAAGAAGCTCCTAACATGGGATCACTAGAATTCGCTCATGCATTAAATACAACCATAATAACCTTAGTACGCATTGGTTCATGTTTCTTAAGACGTTCAAGCAAGTTACCATATAGGAGGTTAGCCAGTTTTCTTAAGCCTAACATCGATAAACAATCATCCAATACAATTAATAACACACCAACAACCAATAATCAATAGTTAGGTTTCATTAGATCTAAGCAAACACAAGATAAATCTAGCCTAGCATGTTAATTAAAAGACAAGAACAAGATATAATCAAACAACACATAGACATATTGAATGATTAATTGATTACTTATCTTCAATTAAACATGGGAGATCCTAGGGTATAAAACCCTTAAAAATGGCAGAAAATTCGTCTTAGGGTTTCTCCTCACAAAGTTGCACACAATGAATAAAAATTGCAAAACTATATATAGAATTTAGTGGCTGACGGCGTCACGTTGTAGGAGGTGACGCCGTCACCTCGCCGCGGCTAGGGTTCCCGGATGGTCTTCCTGACGCCGTCCCTCATAAATCCTCCAAAATCCACTCTGGCGCGTCAAGGGTTGACGCCGTCACAATTGTGCTTGCCGCCGTCTCTCTTTAACTTAAACCGTGACAGCCTTGATCACCTTAAAGGGTGACGCCGTCAGACTTCCTTTGTAAAACTTTCTGGCGCGTCACGTGTATTTGTCATATCCACCTCTTTTGCCAAGCCGTGATGCCATCAGGAGCAATCCTTGACGCCGTCACGTGTACTTTTCCAGCAGCTTTGGAGACTTTGTCGTTTTCTTCACTTTTATGCTCCAAAAACGTCCAAAATGCTTCCTTTTCCAGATTTCTTCTCCAAAGTACCTAAAATGACAAAAGGAACGATTTAGGGCAATATTTGATCAAATAAATACGATTTAGGGCTTAAATGACCCCCTAAAAGCGGTACACTTTTCACTTCATCAATTAACAAGTTGATTCAAGACTTATGTCTACTAGCACTTGAACGTGTGGGTAACAAGCTCAAGAACTAGTTGCAATGCAGGAAACTTTGTTGTTTATAACTTAACAAGAGCGGATTTCTCCAACCAATTGATCAAGAGACATAGATATATTTTAAAAATTATATAATTCCAATTGGTTTTTTCGACCTTTTCTAATTGACAAGTATAATCAAAAGTGATAAACAATGGATAAAGAGTTTAGAACACAGCAAGGTTTCAACATAAAAAAGAAATCAAATGAGATCATATCACGACCAATCACTTTATTATATTAACATATCCAAGCAACCATAATGAGTTTAGCCTAGCATGGCTTTAATAATCATGCTTACAATGATTGATTCGTTTGCAATGAGAGACATACTTCCTGAATTAGTTACAATGATTGAGCTACCGTCACTAGCGATCACTATAACAATACCAAGATAGTACTTCAACTTATTTAGGACTTTTGCTTCACTTGATCACTCCAATTGATGTAATTCGAATGGTAAAGAGTTAGCAGAGCTTTTTTAATAGTTGGGATGAGAGGTGTGTTGTTTGAGACGGATTGAGGCTCTATTTATAGGCTAACTGTGACTGATCATATTCTGAAGTATCCCGCACTTAAGGTAAGATCGGCGGGCTTCAATTGCGATACCGGTGGTCATAGTCAGTAACACCGACGGGCTTCAATAGATTTCTTGGCGCCAAAGGGTCATTAATTGAACTGAAGACCGGCGTACTTTATTCTTGAGATCGCCGTACTTTACGATGCTGACTCAGATTGTATAAGACTTATTACGCCCCCCGTAACGGGCGTACTTTTAGAGAAAGGTCTGCGTGCTTCTTCACTTTATTAGGCATTTCTTTGCCCTAGCATCAACTTGGCTTAGATGCTTACACTTTATCTTGGTTCTTGAAGTTCTTTGTCGATTGGACCTGAAATGTATTTTCATGCAATTAAGTATCGAAAGTCCATAGAATTCATTAAGAAACTAACAAATAACGCTATATAAAATATGTATAATTCGAGCGTCATCAATTGTCCAAATCTAGGGCACTCCAATCGGTTGTAATCACCACGTCATCAGCATAGAAAAGATGAGATATAGTAATTTCAGGACAGCCGATCTTGACACCACGAATAAGACCTGAGCTAACCGCGTTTGAGATAGAAAAATGAAGGCCATTCATAATGAGAATAACTAAGAAAGGCGAGAGAGGATCTCCTTTCCTTAGCCCACGTTTAAGAAAAAACTCAGAAGTACGGTTGCCATTACCAAGACTGAAGCTCTGGATGAGTGTAAACAAGCTTTAATCCAAGAATGCCATTTAGATCCAAAACCGAGGATCTGAAGAATGAAATCCAGATATTTCCAGCTAACAGTATCAAAAGCTTTCTCAAAATCGACATTGAAAATTAACAACTTTTGCTTCCTTTTTGTACCAGTCAATAATCTCGCTAAGAATAAGTGGACCGTCAAGAATTTGGCGACCCGAGATAAATGCGGATTTTTCATGGCTAACAATCTTGTCAATCACTTTAGAGAGCCGATTTGCTAGAATTTTAGCAATGATTTTATAGTGGATGCCAGTAAGCGAGATAGGAAGAAAATCTTTAATGAAGATTAGGTTACTAACCTTTGGGATGTGGGTGAAGAAAGAAGAATTTGATCCCGGTGGCATTTTACCAGATTCGAAAAACGTATTCACAAACTCGAATATATCTAACTTGATGATGTCCCAATTTTTCTTCACAAAGGCGAAAGAGAAACCATCATGGTCGGGGGCTTTATCACTACTGCAATCCTAAACCGCAGTATTAACTTCATCTAACGAGACAAAAAGCTCCAAGGAGTCACGATTGAAAGAGCATTGACCTAATGAATGGACAAAAGGATGGAAAGCCAATTGCGAAGCATGAACCAGAAATTTTTCTTTCAAGAAATTAAGGAAAGCTTCCTTAATATGAAGAGGATCCGAAATCCAAACACCTTCATTCATAATACGATGAATCGATTGAGTTCTACACTTTTGTTTCACAACCCATAAAAACATTTAGAGTTCTCGTCACCTTCAATATCCCATTTAATATGTGCCTTTTGGATTAAATCAAGAGCTTCAAAGTTATCGAGTTTATCCACTTCTTGGAGGAGTTTAATACGAGTATCTCGGTCTTCAGAGGTCGCGGTTCTTGCTTCAATTTTTTCTTCAAGAGTCTTAATATCATGCATAGCTTCCTATTTTTTAGAACGATTGGTATTTTTTACATAGGCATGCCATTGATTTATTCTCGCTTTAAGAAGCCGAAACTTCTCATGAGACAAAAGTTTTCTGCCAAAATTATTTTCCTCCAATTTAGACAACTCTGATTTGATAGCATCGTCAAAGCCATCACAAAGTAACCAAGAATGGTATATCTTGAAAGGAATCAGATCAAAGTCGGATTTGGTAACATGAAGAAGAATAGGATTGTGATCCGACCATAAACGATCAAGAGCAGTAACTCGAATATCGGGTAAAGCCTCAAAGACATCTTAAGAGATCAAGAATCGATCGAGTTTTCTTAATATAGTACTAGCTTTATTCATCCATGTGAATAAATGCCCACACATCAGAAGATCAATTAAACATGTAGAATCAATAAAGGATTTAAAGCGGTCAGCTTCGAAACAAGAGTATAAAGAGCTAAACCATTCATTTTTATTTCGAACAACGTTCATATCACCAAATAGAACAAATTTTCCATTATCGTGCTGCATGAAATCAACAATTCTATTCCAAAGAATAGCCTTTCCTGACGAATCTTGAGGAACATAAATATTTATCATGAAGTAGTCCCCAACCGAAATTTTTCAATGACCTTTCACAATAATGATTGCCTCATCAAACCAGATAGCTTCTTGAAGGTATTCTAATCCCACATAGAGATCAAACTACCTAATCTACCACGAGCCATACTACACGCGTAATCAAAAATGTAATTTCCCCACATGGAATTAAGACGAAATATTTCAAGGCGGGTCATTTTGGATTCCTAAACACCAAGAAAATGAAAGTTATGTTTGAAACATAATTCTTTAATCCAAACTCGTTTTCGCCTTTTCTTCGTACCACAATTGTTAATGGAAATGATATTAATTTATCTACAATATGCACACCAATCCCATTAATCATTACGTTAAGAGATTTTATACAACCTCTAACATCTAGGCCTAAAAATTTCTCAACCTCAATTACTCTCATCAATTCATGAATAAGAGAAACTCCTTTGATTTATTTCTTTCAGTATCTAGCAAATGAAGTAGAACACTTACTAGTGTTGGGTGAACTCCATTTCATGTGCCCGAAACATGGAGGATAGCATAAGTCAGATGACCCCATCAACATTTTAGTCGTTATTATTAACCATATGAACTCCCTCTTCGTTATTTTATTTTGCGAATTCGTTAAGAGTGTCATTCAAGTCGTCTACTAAGTTGTCGTCAGCAGAATCCGCATCCTTTTCCATGTCATTCACGTCTTCATTAGATGATGAGTCGAGAGAATCATTGACAATATGTATACTCCACGTGCCAAGTTCGTGTACTTGAACGTCAAACATCTCCCCATGAACTTCAACTTGCACTCTTTCAGACACAAACTTATGTGATTTCATAGAGGTACAAACCTTACAAGAGCACATGGCAATCGATTCTTCTGCTTCGAAAAACATAAACTTGCCAAACATGCTTGCTACTTTCTTAAACGCTTTTGAACCCCATGCACATAGAGGAAGACCACTAATCTCAACCCAAATCATAAGTTCATCAACTTTAAATAAGGGCAAGACAGTTTTGATTGAAGAAGCGAGCTCTTCATGCTAATATTTTCTTGGAAAGTTTAGCAGGACAATGCTGAAGGGAATTGAATCCAAATCCATAGGCCTCCAACATGATGTATTTTCAGATCCATAAAACCTTCATTCTTACAAATCGTATACATGTTGCTCATAGAATCCACTTCTTTCAATTTAATCAAAATTACCTTTGACAAATCTTTAACGCTAATAAGGTATTGATCATTAAGAGAAATAGTGCGAACATTGACATATGAAGATGTTTCCCCTGTCGGTTTAGAATTTCCATGGAGGCATAGACAATGGATATGAAGGAGGGCTTATCAGGAGGCATATCAATATTTTTTAAGGAGGTGGTGTTAGTGTTAGGTTTAGGATTTTTTTTCTTTCATCGGCTAGTTATGAGTTGTTTGAGATTCGGTAGGGTTAGATCTTTGAAATTGAGCTACAGAAACATACAGGTGAAAACTGCCAATCCATATATTTGATAACAATCTTACAAAATCACTTTCATCTTTAACTCCCAGAAAGCGGATGAAACCAAAATGCTTACCCCCTTTTGAAAGTTTGTTTGCGATGAATGCATCTAATAAGTGACCATATGGAGCACAAACAATCCAAAGACCTCTTGCATCGATCGAATCAGGGAAGTTAGAGACATAAAACGACGTCACCACTTTTTCCAGCTCTTTGTGAAACGGTTTTCCAATGGGTTTTGCGATAAATTTTTTGCTTTTTCGAAAGATCCATGTACAGCAATTAGAATCTGTGCTGTTTGGTGGTTTCCCCATGATTGATCTAAGATTGCGGTTAGGGATTTTAGATTTTTTTTGGACAAAATTTATACTTCCAAACCTAATGTATCAACTCACTACAAATTAATCCTAGAACACTAGAAAAATCACCAATTCAACTTAAGAACATCCTAGGTACTCTTACCAAGAACACGAAATTTCAATAGCCCATATCTCTTAATTTACTAAGCCAAATCGAATGATACCACTTATGGCTAATATGTGGGTAATTGTGCTTGCTATATCATTACAGTAAGAGTTACTTGGTTATGCTTGTTGTTTAAAAGTTAATTAGCATTATGTAATTTTGCAGACTTTTGTGTAAACTATGGTCATAAGTGCAGAAACTATTTATCACATGTTGTTATAAGGTTTGTTGGAGCTTTGTATAAGCTATGGTTGTAAGTGCTCATCTCATAAGTGCTGTAACGTGTTTTTTCTTTCTTTCTTTTTTTTTTTTTCTTTTTTTTTAATATAATTTTTTGTATTTTTACTGATTAATTTGGGTTTAATTGCAGTTTATAGCTACAGTTCATGAGCAAGATCTTCCTATTTTGTCTAAAGATATTCAAATTTGGTTAAAGGTGAGTATTGTATGAACATACAAGCGGTTTACGACTTTGTTTTACCTTATTTTGTGAGGTGCATGTTGTGTTGATAACTAAATACCTGTTTGAAAATACGGGTTTTCTGTTTGTGTTAGATACTAAATGTTATATTAAAACCGGATGGCATAAAATGCAGCTGTCTTTTGCAGCCAACTTTGGTTTTGGTGTGGCAAAAAAGGTATGACATATAATGCAACCATGTTTTTTAGCCGATTTGATATATGAGCCAGGGAATTGTATGTGGGATTTCATTGATTGTCTTACGTTTTTCAGATCTAATTTGGATGGTACTTGCTTAGCTATGAGCATCCAGTTACTCTGTGAGTCGTAATTTTGGTGTCGCGAAAACCATGCGGCAAGAAATGTGACCGTGGTTTGTACCCTATATGATATAGCCAAAATTTAATTTTTTTTTTTTTTAGTTTTCATGGGTGCTCGCTTTATACTCTATGTATGTAACACCCCTATCCGAGAACGGGTCAAATGTCACATTTATGGCGTCAAACAGAACATACGCAAGCGGAAGACTTTAATAATACAATGGTTACAAAAGTATTATAAGGGATAATAATACTGTAATCAATCTGAACATAACAACTTCTAAAACTAAGATACAAACTAAGTCAAAATGAAAACTCTAAGCCCAACTCTAATCCATGGGGAGCTATCAACAGTGCAGTCCACTAAGAGCTCTTAAGCACTCTTCACTCAAAACCCAGCTTCCCTCTTAAAACCTGCCGCAGGAAAAGAAAATGCGGCTGAGCTTAAAAAGCCCAGTGAACAGATACATATAATGAAAGGTAATAAGCAAACGAATGAACGAAACGAAACTAAGGAAACCTGCTGAACAATATACCATAAGTCATGAGAAAATAAATGAATGAATAAGGAATCAGAAATAACAAAGGAATGCCCACGAGCTCTAAACAGATATGTCTAGACGTGATACATGAATAGACCCAAAACAGATAAACATAATCATAATAATAATCATAATCATAGCAAAGTCATAGCAAAGTGTACATGGAGTAGCTAGCTCACAATGTACCAGAAGTGAAATGGGGTGTATGGCACACACACAATCCATTCACTAAATAACTGAACTGAACAAAGTACCTAGGATGCATCCATATGCTCCCTGCAAAACAGATACACATATACAAGTTCGAGACTGTGCATACGTACTTTAATATAATAATAATAAGTAAGGCGGCCATGGTTGCTATATAGCAAAAGCGGGAACGCTGTGGACTAATCACACCTCCACAGAACAGTGTCATGCCATAGGTACCTCTATGACATGGTCATGGTACCTCCATGACTAGTTCAAAACAAATAGCTCGGGCAATAGAATTAACAGATGATACAAATAAAGCATAAAGGATAATTATCAATTATCCAACAAAGATAATACCAACTGAATGAATCATATCAACAGAATAGCAAATGCATAATAATCAAATGTGGATCATAAATCATAATAGAAAAACGGTAAATGAAATAAAGTACAAATCATGAGAAATCTTTAAGGAAAAGATAGAGTACAAATAGGTTAAGTAATTGTGAAAATTATTTAAACACTGTTTTCATAAACGTATTCTTTTAAAAGAAGATTTCATAAAAGTCATTAAACCTTCATATAAAAGTGGTATCGCATCGATTTCATAGCAATCATTTTAAAACATTTTTTTTCTCAAAACATTATCATGATATATTAAAGAAAGGTTTTCACACGAAGTTATAATATCAATTGAATTTAAAAAGTATCAAAGGATTCGAATACTGAAGTCACAGGAGATAACGAACGAATCATATCAGACAAAGCAACCAAACGAATATCAAATGGATCATAAATCAGAATATCAAACATCAAGGAATCAAGTCATGAGATACCCTTACTGAGAAAGGGCGAAATATTTGTACCTTAGTAAAAGAAATGAAAGCAAACAAAAAAGTGATCACAATGAAACAACATCACGTCTTCTTCAACGAATCTACACGGATTAGGGTTCATATTATACTTATTAGCTCATTAAATGTCATAACGGATTTATTGCTTATTATTAATCACGTTCTCAACTTAGGGTTTACAGATTAGGTCAGATTCATAATTATTTCAAGTTCTTAGGGTTAATAATGATAATTAATTAGACATAGGTTTTTATATGTGTTTCAAATCCTTAGTTAAGTTAATTAGGGTTTATATGTGCCAAAACAGATTTTTAGGTTTAGAATGCAAATATGACTCAGTTTCTTATAAATTTATAGACCTATCAAATGAGCTCCTGAGGTTCTACCAATTTTATTTGAGACTTCCACATGAGTTAAGAACCTCCCCAAATTTTCCCAGATTTTATTACTAAGTGAAAGTACCATTTCAAAAATCGTTTTCCCAAACCTGTCCAGAAAGTGCACTGCAGAAAGTTATAAAAATTGACATGCAGAAAGTTGGCTCAATAAAATTAGTTTTATTTTCAATAAATTCACAAAAACACGTTGGGATCATTATTTTAGACTCCTCACAACCCGACCCAAATTTCTGGACAGCTTGTAACTCATAAAATCACCACCAAACCCTAACCCTTTAACCCTAATCGACCAATAAATAAATTCCTAGGGTTTTACCATGTTTAGTAGCATGTCATTAATGTCTTATAAATTTTATCCTACTGATTTTAATGACCATGTTAGGGCTTGGTCGATTAGGTCAAATAGAAAAGAAAACAATGGGTCGAATCAACATATTAGCAAGGTTATATCATGATTTCATGTGGCGTTTAATTCATATATATATATATATATATATATATATATATATATATATATATATATATATATATACGTTTATAGTGATCAAAATAATGACATCAAAGATTGGTATGGGGTACCTTTGGGGCTGGATAACGAGGCAAAGAAAAACGAGGACACAACGATTAAAATAGGCTGCTACACACCTCAATGATCATCCAAAAGGGCTGCTATGCTCGACTCCTTCTTGCCTTGGAATAGAGAGAAGCGGATTGAGAATTGGGCTGATAAGGGTTCAGTTATGGAGAGAGGGGGAGGAGACCGAATGTTGTATAATGAGAGGAGGGAAAAGAATAGAAAACCGTGTATGCTTAAATGCGAATGTCGTGTACATATGATGGAATAGGGTAGTCAAGAGTATCTTCTAAATAAATCAAGATATACACAATTGTTGTAAGTCTTATCTTCTCAATAACGTATAAAATGGATTAAGGACAAGAGTGTGTGTGAGTCCTGTGAAATTTAACTTAGGATAGTTTAGGAAATTAAAATGTAACAAATTTATTAAGTATAGTTTAGCTTAGCATTATTTCTAATAATGTGAAATTATTACATAACGTATAGTTTAATAGTTCTTAATTATTATTAAATACTTAGGGTAAAAATCAGATTAGTTATAAAATTGTAAAACCAGATTTTAGGGTATTACAATTCTTCCCTTCTAAAAAGAAAATTTTGTCCTCGAAATTGAAGTGAAATGATTAAACGAAAATGTACCAGATTACGAAATGAAATGAAAACGATTTTAACAAACGGAAAGGTTGTTTCTCATGACTCGATCCTGACGGTCCAAAATAGCCTCACGCTCTCTCAACAGAACAAATCATAACAAATCTGATCCAACGGATTCGAAACCACATGCGACGGATGATAACTGAGACATCTCAAATGAGATACATGAACTGAAGCATGATATGAACATGAGATAAATACGAAGGCAATGCTAAACGGTAGGAATTTTCACAATCCTATTCTAAAATTCTAAACGTACAAACGAACAATGAAGTAATTATCGAATTACCGAACGTATAAAATGCATAAGGATAAGGGTAGAATATAGGTAATGATAAGAACGAACTTAAGGACTAACGAATCACTGAATAAATCTCTATATTATGTCAGAACGTCTAACCCTTCTGTACGGAGATACCCCAAGAACACACAACCCCGGTCTAAAATTCCAAAGTTCCTCTACCACGGTAACTATTCTTTCAGTCACTATAATCAACTCCGGATCTTCAATAAGCAGCTATCTAACCCCCTTTCAACAAAAGATGTTCTATACTTTCATCCCTACCAAAGTACAGGATCCTAACATATCCTCTAAAGTCCGAATAGTTCATTCCTTCTGTTTATTTATCTGAGGGTGAAAAGAAATCTTAACTTGAGTCTGATTCCTCAAGCCTTCTGTAGTTCTCCCTGGAACTGTGAAGTAAAACGCGAATCTCTGACACGATCACTGCTGCCAACTCCAAGTTATGTGTTGGATATTCCGCCTCCTACGGTTCTAGTTGTCTTGATGCATAAGCGATATCCTTCCCGTGCTGCACAAGTGTATAACCAAGTCTCTTCTTGAAATCATTCCTAAAATTGGTACCCACCTAGAAGCTAATTCCTGTTTCAGCTCTTCAAACTCAGTTCTCGTTCCTCATCCCAACTAAACTTCCCATCTCTTCTCATACGCTCCATCAACGATGTAGCATATTCATAAGCTAATAAACACTAGTTTGGGAGTTCTATTTGGATCGAATGGAGAAGAATAAAGGGAGAAAAAGAGAAGAGGAACCTTAGATAAAGAAACCAAAGAAGAAAAATGAATTGAAAGATTGCAAAGGTCCAACCCTCTCCACATGAGGAGAGGGCTATTTATACCCTCTCCACATGAGGAGAGGGCTATTTATGCTACTTGATATTACTAGCTAGTTTGCCCCTACCGGGTTGTGGAGCAAGCTGACAGTGGGTAAAGACCCGACCCACTCCACAATAATAATTATAACTAATCTACTACTAATATTACTAGTTGTGCTACGAGCTATTTAACATAAATGAGTGCTCGGGGTGACCGAGTCTTCAACTGAATATTTATATTCCTAACAATCTCCCCCTAAGGGAGGTCACCCCGAAAACAATGTTCAGACTTCAAGCACTCTTTTCTTGAATCTTGACTCCGTAGCTCGTAGACATTGATTCTTCAGTTTCATTAGTCATTGTGCCTTCAGCAGTGATCTTTTGATGACTATTCTTTGTCTTGGATGATTTTGAGTATTCTTTGAAAATATCATCCCACTTGAGTCTTCAAGTCATCTTTCAGTTGTAAGTCTCCATGTGATGAGATATACATTGAGCCGACATGCTCACACTATTCTGGGTCATGATCTTCAGCATCAGAGTTAGCAGAAGCAGTGTTGAAGGTCTTTTGGTTGATCATGACTTTGTTGATTTGCATTGTTGATGTAGTGTGAACATGTGGTAGAGGATTGGCAACTTGTCTGCAACCAGCTACACCAGCAACCAACTACAGCATTCCACAGCTACAATCGCCAGAAGTTCCTGCATACGACAGTTAGCAACAAATTTGACCAGTACTTACAGGTTTGGACTTTGAAATCGTCAACAACATAGTGTGAAGACTTTCTCTAATCCTTACCAAGACCGTTCCTAATCAAAAACCCACAGAGGGCTTTTTGAGATCGTACCGTAGTACATCAACGATTAGGTGAGTCGCTGGAGTTCACTCCACGAATGTAGACCGTTTGAAACCGTCGTGACCACTAAGCGTAATCCACGAGGAATTACCAAAGTGACCTGCTTTCAGGGCTATTTGATGTTAACCCTGGCAGGGATTTCCATTCAATCATTGAGAGTTACATTTCTAACTTCTCTCATAAATGTTCTGGCAGATTGCTAAGATCTGCGTAGGACTCATAAAGTTACACCTGGTGTCCTTAATGTTGAACAACCAGAGTAGGAGTAATTCGTATCCCTATGAGATCTTATAATGCATCTCGTGGCTCTAGACTCAATTGTGCGTTTTGATTTGGTGATCGGAGGCTGGAGAGGACTGCCACCTTTTCAATATCATCTAACTCGGAGTGAGAGAGACGATAGAAATGTATTGAACTCCGTGACAATTGAAACAAGAATCCTTTGAGGGACCTTGAGTGGCTAGGGAGGGTTGTGCAGTGTATCACTGGGTCCATGATACTTTGTCTTCAATGTCAGCAATCAACTAAGTGATTCTCACAGCATATGAATTGACCCGGTTTCTGCCTAAGTTGTAAGGAGGGCTTCTTTCTTTTCACCCTTTATCGTTACACTTCTTTTTCATTCTTCAACCCCTTCACTGCTTACCGAGACTTCATAACTAGCACCTTGTTGGGTTTGTTCCAGTACTAGCTCCATCTCAGTCGGCACTTTTCCCTTATCCATTTTTCTCCTTTTTAATCATACCTAAGGACTTCTACACTAACTAGTGGATTGTCCCTGGGTAGATCCCTCCGGCTCTGGCGGGATCGTGGGAACTTGAGCCTAACCTAACCATCCTTATAACTACATTCATTAATTATAATGGTCGGTCTTTGGTATTCTTCCACGATTGCCATAAACCAAATTTTTGAAAAATCTCTCAAAGTGTTCATGATTCTGAAACACATTTTTGCAAACACTTGAGAGTTTTATATTTTTCAAATGCTCCCCCTCAACATGTGCTCGATTGATTGTTTTATAAATTTGCACATGTTAGGTAGAGCTCGCACTTTTTGAATTGATCAACTTTCAGTGAACATGACCGATTCGAGACACGCTTACATCACTGGTTAGACCAGCTTGAAATTATTACCCATCCTGGTCAAGTTCACAGAAAGTATCTCGAAACGGTACACTCTACTCAGACACATCCTTTTCGAGACACGCTTACATCACTGGTTAGACCAGCTTGAAATTATTACCCGGCCAGGATATGTCCTTTCGATCAATGACAATATATGTTTCGTCAATTCATTTGTTAAGTCGGAGTTACGCTCACATGAGATGCCAAATCCTTGTTGTTTCAACAAACCATTTGCTCCCCCTTAATATGTGCATTGGTATACAAAAGAGTTTAGCACATATGGGAGAGCTTACTTTTATGTTCCAAAACATCACATTTTATCAGATTTCATATTTAAATCACATTCTCTCCCCCGATCAAAAATTTCAAACCAATTGAGATTTGTGATCCCAAGTGATTTAAATAAGTTAGAAAAATGTGGGAGAAAATGTGTCTAATTTAATGTTTTCTGATAATGGAGTATACAATACTCCCCCTCAAACCAAGAGAGAGTGTCACTGCTGATGTTGCACAATGTTTAGAAAAAGGTGTCAAAAAATTTGAACAAAGACTCTCCCCCTCAATTAATGACCCGTTTTCTATTTAAAGAGCTGTAGTCATTCAATTGAACGAGAAGTATTTGTGAAAATTTAAGTCCAATTTACCTCCTTGTGAAACATCAAAAACTCTCCTAAAGAATCATAGAACTGGAGAGTTTATAATATAAAGAAGATTTCTCTTCTTTTACACGAAATGATGCATTGTAGCGTACATCAGATCAGAAAAACATGGATATAACGTAATCCATGCCCAGGTGAACATCACCCAGTTTGGAGGAACAACCGTCTTTTTGGCGACGTGTTTTCCTCAATGGATAGCGCGGGTTGCAGAATGAAGTAACTGCAAGCCATTAAGACATGTTTTAACCAATTAGTATAACTTCTGCTCGAGCTTCATTTAAAGACCCGTGTCATTATTGAATGACATTTCTAGGTCCGTAAATGTTATCGATAAACAGAAGACATGCCTAGATGAGACTATTTTTGGTATTTTCTGATTTTTTTAATTTTTATGGTTTTTATAGGTTTCATATTTTTCAATTTTCCTTTTTGTTTTAAAGATATATACAAATATATACAAGGATATGAGAAGATAACCCTTTACTCCTCCTTTTCATCCTGAAGACACTTGAGGGTTTCAGGTGTCAAGCTCTTCATTCCAAGACGCGGGAGAATAAACTGAAACCTTTCTCTCGGGAGAGCCTTGGTGAAGATGTCTGCTAGCTGAAACTCTGTCCTCACAAAATACAGCTCCACAATTCCCTTTTCAACCTGTTCCCTGATGAAGTGATGCCTGATGTCGATGTGCTTTGACCTGGAGTGCTGGACATTGTTGCAACAAAGAGCAATGGCGCTTTTGTTGTCACAATATAGAGGAAATTTGTTGTATGTGCACAACAGGCCGACATAGCAATGTATTCAGCCTCAGTAGAAGATATGGACGTGCTCATTTGCTTCTTAGAAGACCAACTAACCAACTTTTCCCCCAAAAACTGAGCTCCTCCTGAAGTACTTCGACGGGTGTCCTGACACCCCGCATGATCAGCATCAGCATAAGCCGTTAACTCCATGGCCGTGTCCTTAGGGTACCAGAGACCCATATGGACTGTTCCTTGAAGATACCTGAAAACCCTTTTTACTGCTTCTAGATGCTTTTTGGTAGGTTTGGATTGATATCTCGCACACATGCAAACAGCAAATAGAAGATCTGGTCTACTTGCAGTAATGTACATTAAGGATCCAATCATGCTTCTGTATTTTGTTTGATCAACTGGAATCCCTGAAGGGTCTTCATCTAGCTTTGTTCTGTCTACCATGGGAGTGTCAACTGGCTCACTTGAATCAAATCCAAACTTTTTCAAGATCTCGTGTGCGTATTTGGACTGACTGATGAATATGCCTCCGGGACTTTGAGATACTTGTAATCCTAGGAAGAACGACATTTGTCCCATCATTGAGATTTGAAACTTGGAACTCATCTCCTTTGAAAATCTATCACATTCACTAGGATCAGATGAAGCAAATATGATATCATCTACATAAATCTGAACATGCAGTAGATGTTTTCTTGACTTCCTGGTGAATAATGTTGGATCAACAACACCCTTTGAGAATCCATTTGCTAGAAGAAACTTGGACAATGTATCATACCATGCCCTAGGTGCCTGCTTCAACCCGTAAAGGGCCTTCTTCAAGCGGTAAACATGAGTAGGATGTTCAGCGTTCACAAATCCTTCAGGTTGACTCACGTATACTTCTTCCTTTAAGTCACCATTCAGGAAGGCTGTTTTGACATCCATTTGGTAGACTATCATATTCCGACTTGCAGCATTGGCTAGGAAGATTCTAATAGCTTCAATTCTAGCAACTGGAGCAAATGATTCTTAAAATCAATGCCCTCTTCTTGTCTGTATCCTTTTGCAACTAACCGTGCCTTGTTCTTTAAAACATCACCATGCTCATCAAGTTTCACCTTGAAAATCCACTTGAGAGCAATAATCATAGCACACTCTAGAGGAGGCACCAACTCCCATACTTCAAGTCGATTAAATTCGTGAATTTCATCTTGCATGGCCTCGAACCAGCAGTCTTTGGTCATTGCTTCTTTGGCATCTTTTGGTTCGACTTTAGACAGAACGGAATTGAAGAAACACCACAGTGCATCTGTAGCTAGTTGTTTACGAGTGGATACAGGACGAGAGGGATTGCCTATGATGTTGTCAATTGGGTGATCGTTGGTCCATTTTCTGAGATGGTCATGAGGTTGAGGGTTTTGAACTGATGTTGCCGTACTGTGTTCTTCGACACAGGACGTGTCTGTTGAGGGTTCAGGAGCAAATATGTTCTCAAAAGGAACATCATTTGTAGGAGCAAACGGATTAACTTCTAAAGAATGATCATCTGCAGATTCTTGTTGCACCGGAGAGGATTGAGTGTTTGATGATGAGGGTGATTGACTTGCAGCTGGGGCATTGATATTGATTGAGACTGATGCTGATGGGTCTTCAGAACCTTGCGGAACATTAGCCTCAGTAATAGGAAGAACGGCTGCACCATTTGAAGTTGTTACATCTGTTGGCTCAAAATATTCGTCAAACATTGAATCAAATAACTTCTTCAACTCCTCACTCATTGGTGGAATGAAAGACTCTGTAGGCATGGGATTCTGTACAAGCCCTGAACTAATTGGTCCAGATGTCAAAAGTGTAGGATCGGGTCCAGAACTGGTTTGTCCTGAAGTAAATTGCTCACTTAGCTCGTCGAACGTGACATGGATGGTTTCCATGATTTGTCGGGTTCTCTTATTGTAGATTATGTACCCTCTACGGTCTGGTGCGTATCCAACAAAAATACCTACGTCTGCTTTAGCTTTTAACTTTCCCAAGTCTTGACTGTCATTAGTTGGATAGCAAAGTGCACCAAACACACGAAGAAATGAGAGATCTGGTTTCTTGTTATGAATTAACTCATAGGGAGTCTTTTCATGAATGGGATGAATCAGAGATCGGTTTTGGGTGTAGCATGCAGTTGCAATAGCCTCTGCCCAGAGAAACATCGGTGCCTTTGAAAATATAAGCATGGTTCTTGCAGCTTCTACCAGAGTACGGTTCCGTCGTTCAACTACACCGTTCTGCTGAGGAGTGCGAGGTATACTTTTCTGATGTGTGATGCCAATATTTTCATAAAAGATTCTGAGTTGTTGATTGACAAACTTAGTTCCATTATCAGTGCGGATGATTCTGACAGTCTTGTTAAGCCTTACTTGCAGCTGTTTTATCAGTTTAATGATCACCTCTGGAGTCTCATCCATGGTTCTCAAAAACTTTACCCATGTGAACCGAGAGTAATCATCTACTATCACCAGAACATATTTCTTTCCATTTATGCTTTGTACTCTCATTGGACCGCACAGATCCATGTGGAGGGTATGAAGAACTTCCAAGTTGGTGTTGACGGTTTTAGGTTTGTGGGTTTGTTTCTTGCTTTTGCCCAGTTGACATGCAGAGCAGAGATGATCTTTCTCATATTTTAATCTGGGCATACCTCTAACCAGATCTTTGCGGGAAAGATTATTGATGGTACCGAAGTTCAGGTGGTTCAAACGACGATGCCACAGCCATGATTTTGTTTTAGAGGCTTTTGAAAGCAAGCATATGGGAGAGGACTTCAACATTTCTTCAATAGATATGGTGTATAGATTTGTACCCCGGCTACCCTTGAGAAGATCTACACCATCCAATTCCCTGACGAAACATGTGTGTTTTCTGAAAGCCACTTCCAGATCTGAGTCACAAAATTGACCCACAGAAAACAAATTGTGCCCTAATCCTTCCACATAGTAAACCCGTGAGATTACACTGTCACCGAACACATAATCTCCATAACCCATAATCGCACCAAAGTGGTCGTTCCCGAATCTAACTGTCCCGATAAACTTTTTCACAAAGTTCTTAAGCCGTGAGCGATCCCCAGTCATATGTTTTGAGCAGCCTGAGTCCAATACCAAAGGACGATTTGTACGACCTGCATTTGAAACCAGACAACAATGGATAACTGAAATATGTGGATCCCCACTTGCAATTGGGGTCCTTTTGGTTAGCACACACAAGTTTAGGAGCAGCAATCATTTCTAATACTGGTGCCTCTACAGGGGAAACTACCCTAGAGTTATCAGAAGACTTATTAGAAAGGCAGTGTGTTCCTAATGGAAGGATTCGACCAGTTGGTCTCCATTCTTTAACCCTCACAATCTTATGTTTACTCAACTTAGGTAATGGATTCTTATTTCCTAAACTGAATTTCCTTCCAGTGGGTCTCCATTGATACCCAACATTAGTGAAGATTTTTCCTGTTGCTTTCCAAATTTTCATATTTCTTTCAGTTTTCCTAACATGCTTAACATGGGGTGGTGCATGAGATATCAGAGACGACACAACACATTCATCAAGATTAATAGAAATTAAGCATTCGTCACATGTTTTACAGACCGTATTAGAATTCGAATTAATTACAGTACTTTTGATACTAGAATCAACCCGATTCAATCTAGTCGTTACAAACTTATTGTTCCTAGGTTGGGCTTCTACTCTTTTCTTGTGATCAATCTTAGCTGTCCTATCATTCCTTGCATTGCCTTTAGGCTTTGACCCGCTAGCTTGAGTGTCACTTTTCACTCCTGTAGAAGTAATAATGAGAACATTAGTTTGCTTTACTAACTCATGCTTTCCTGATATTGAAGTGCTGGGTTCTGATGTTCTGGATGGTAAATCAAAGGATACATGCTTGTTTTTAATAGTGAATGATGAGACACCTAATCTATCTCTTTGGTTGCTAGACCTAGGACCCGTGCTAATGGCATATTCTAACTGTTCCTGGATCCTTTTTGTGAGGACACAGGCATAACCTACTGCCTTATCAAGTGGTTTTCCTATTCTGTCTTCTTCCACAACCTCACGAAGAGTGTCAAGTCCACCCCTAAGGTGACTGGGATACATTTGATGGACAGGTCTGTTGTTTCTCATGGGAAATGGAATAGGCCCCACATCAACATCATATATTTTACAAGTAAAGACCTTTGATGAAACACAATTACAAGATGTACTTGGCATTTTTCCTTTCACCTGAGTCTTAAGATTCTCAATCTCATTTAACAAAGAAGTTATCTTTTCATTATATTGACCCACAGAAAACAAATTGTGCCCTAATCCTTCCACATAGTAAACCCGTGAGATTACACTGTCACCGAACACATAATCTCCATAACCCATAATCGCACCAAAGTGGTCGTTCCCGAATCTAACTGTCCCGATAAACTTTTTCACAAAGTTCTTGAGCCGTGAGCGATCCCCAGTCATATGTTTTGAGCAGCCTGAGTCCAAATACCAAAGGACGATTTGTACGACCTGCATTTGAAACCAGACAACAATGGATAACTGAAATATGTGGATCCCCACTTGCAATTGGGGTCCTTTTGGTTAGCACACACAAGTTTAGGAGCAGCAATCATTTCTAATACTGGTGCCTCTACAGGGGAAACTACCCTAGAGTTATCAGAAGACTTATTAGAAAGGCAGTGTGTTCCTAATGGAAGGATTCGACCAGTTGGTCTCCATTCTTTAACCCTCACAATCTTATGTTTACTCAACTTAGGTAATGGATTCTTATTTCCTAAACTGAATTTCCTTCCAGTGGGTCTCCATTGATACCCAACATTAGTGAAGATTTTTCCTGTTGCTTTCCAAATTTTCATATTTCTTTCAGTTTTCCTAACATGCTTAACATGGGGTGGTGCATGAGATATCAGAGACGACACAACACATTCATCAAGATTAACAGAAATTAAGCATTCGTCACATGTTTTACAGACCGTATTAGAATTCGAATTAATTACAGTACTTTTGATACTAGAATCAACACGATTCAATCTAGTCGTTACAAACTTATTGTTCCTAGGTTGGGCTTCTACTCTTTTCTTGTGATCAATCTTAGCTGTCCTATCATTCCTTGCATTGCCTTTAGGCTTTGACCCGCTAGCTTGGGTGTCACTTTTCACTCCTGTAGAAGTAATAATGGGAACATTAGTTTGCTTTACTAACTCATGCTTTCCTGATATTGAAGTGCTGGGTTCTGATGTTCTGGATGGTAAATCAAAGGATACATGCTTGTTTTTAATAGTGGATGATGAGACACCTAATCTATCTCTTTGGTTGCTAGACCTAGGACCCGTGCTAATGGCATATTCTAACTGTTCCTGGATCCTTTTTGTGAGGACACAGGCATAACCTACTGCCTTATCAAGTGGTTTTCCTATTCTGTCTTCTTCCACAACCTCACGAAGAGTGTCAAGTCCACCCCTAAGGTGACTGAGATACATTTGATGGACAGGTCTGTTGTTTCTCATGGGAAATGGAATAGGCCCCACATCAACATCATATATTTTACAAGCAAAGACCTTTGATGAAACACAATTACAAGATGTACTTGGCATTTTTCCTTTCACCTGAGTCTTAAGATTCTCAATCTCATTTAACAAAGAAGTTATCTTTTCATTATGACTATTTCTTGTAACTTTAATTGAGTCATATAACTCTTTGTAGTGCTGTTTAATCTTAGAATTTTCTTCTCGAAAACACTCATTTTCATAATGTAACTTGTTTATGGTGTTTTGAAATTGAAAATTCTGAGAATCTGAAGACGAAGGTTTATTTGTGCCATACACATCACACTTGTTGGGCTTCAATTGGGCAATTTGAGCCCTCAACAGTCGAATCGTATTCGTGTGAGCTTGAATTTTCTCATCCCGTTTGCTTAATTCAAAATACGTATCAAACTCAGGAGCATCCGAAGATGTCTTGGCATTTGATAGTTTATATCTTTCTTCTAAGTGTTGATATTTTAATTGTAAGTTAAGATAATCAACCTCAAGTTTAGAAAAACGTTTGACCATGTTATCACGGTCATCATTTTGAATTTTTTCAAGCAGTTTCAAATTCTCCCCCTCAAGCTCCACAACACGATTCTGGGTAACATTTAAAGCCATAGCATACTCATGATATTGACAAGCAGATAATGCAGAATCAGTAGCAGTAAAAAATACATCTTGTGCAATACATCTTGCAATCAAATTTTCATTAGTGATGAGTATGTTTTTCCTTTCAATCTCACGGCTCTTAAGTTCTATTTCATATTCAGTTACCTCATTTTCCATATCTTTAAACACCTTTTCCATTTCCTTTATTTCTGTGTTAAGGGCTGTTTGCATTGCTTCAAAATGCTCTTTCAGTTGTTTAAAGAATGGCATGACCTCAGTCAAGTAACACCTTTTAGCATGTTCAAAACACCTTTCCCCCTCAGTAATTCCAGTTGGTGTGATTCTCTTCTTACATGTATTATCAAAATCAGCAAACAGTTGCCAAAGCACGTATAAGCTAATTAGAGTTTTGCTTTCTGTGGGAAGAGATAGAGGAACCAAATGTCTAGGTGTATTGGGAGGATACACCGTAATGGACGCAACTTTCCGAATGAGTGGGGTATTGGCTTTAAGTTTTTCTTCCTTCATTTTTTTTATGTCTTGTGTCCAAAATATCTGTTCAGGTGTTAACTTCTTTTGAGGTACAAACACAGTCAAACGATTTTCCTCATAATAATCATGGGGTTTGATTATTACTCGTGGGCTATGCATTCAGGATCCTTCATTTTCTCATTCATTCTTTCTCTCTTTCGCATTTCTATCTCATCAGCTTCATTCAAGGATACAACCTCAGGTGGTTCATGATTGGGCATAAACATCACATTGGCATCATTTAATGCAGGTTGGGCTATCTTAGCAATCTCATGAATAGCTAATTGAGATTCACCTACATTGCTTTCACTATGCTTGTCACTTAACTTTCGGTGCTTATACATCATTTGGGCAGTCTGTCTGGTTTGGTCTTGTGTGTACAACTTATCCTCAAGCTTATTCTTTAAGGTTTTGAGTCTAGAAAAATCATTTAAGAGTTCCTTTTCTTTTTCTTTGAATTCTAGCTTTAGTATTCTTATGCAATTTTGAGCATCCTGTTGTTGCTTAACAGATAAATCCAGCTGATTTTTCAAAGAATTTAACTCTTGTTTTAATGTTTCCTCTCTTACCCTAGATTCTTTCAGAAGAGTACACATTTGATCTTCCATTTTCTGCTCACGTGCATTCAGCTCAAACTTAGCGCGCTGTTCATACATAGCTACTTGTTCCTCATATATGTTTAGCCTAGTGATCAAGTCATCATGTGGTGCAAGTACAGTGCTTTCATGTTTCTTACATGCATTATCTACTTCACATGTATTTTCTAAGGCACACAAGTTATCAACAACACAAGCATTATTATCAACAGAAGATTCGCCATCTTGTACATCAGGCACATTTTTTTGAATCAAATATTGTTCATATGGAATCATATTGCTATTTTCCATGTCAACATTTTTTGAGTCAGAGACAATTGCCTGTTGTACTTCGTTGGGAAACTTTTGTTTATCAACTATTTCATATGTGTCATATAGTCTTAGTACCTCAGAAATCACAGAAGCATTTGAAGAACCAGCTTGTCGAGATGGAGAGGCCAAGGATGATAAATTGGCCATGAAGACAGTTTGAGCACTTGGTTCTTCATCCACATCAGAGTCAAATGCATCACAATCATCAGCTTGGAAGATATTAGGATCATTGAGTGCCAGATCTTGGACAGGTTGCTCATCCACATCCGGATCAAAAGTATTACCCCCATCACCAGCTAGAAACAACAATTCTTCCTCATCCAATACCGCTCCATTCTCTTGAGCCTGCATCAACAGCATCTTGTCCTTGAAGTAATCTGAGTTCTGAGGACATTTTGGTTGATTGCAGTTTCTGGCAATGTGTCCCAGACCTCCACAATTATAGCACTTGAGCTGTTTCCCTTGCCCCTGGTTGGCATTCCCAACTCTGTTCTGCATAATACCTCGACCCATGTTTCTTCCAGCTCTCCCTTGCACATTTTGAACCACAATTTTTCCATCCTCCACCATTGCAAGATTGCGCGGGTTGGATGAATTTCTTAACTGATTGTTGGTCTGAGGGAGAGAAGCTTTGAACTGTTGAACAAGTAATGATACTTGATTGGTGAGGTTATCCAGCATTTTGTCAGTCTGAGTATAGCCTGAGTCAAGTTGAGGACTCATAGCAGATGATGGTGATTGAAGTTGAGGGTATCCTTGGTTGGATGATGGTTGAGTGTTTGGTACAACAGTTGCCATAAAGGCCAGTGGATCATTGGAAGTAGAAGGATTCAACTTTTCTCTTAGAACCCGATCAAAGAGAGCATGCTTGGAGATAGGCATTAGCTGTTCATAGTTGGTGTCCCTCAGACCTTTGTTCAGTTTGACAGCAGTGACAAATCTGTCCCATTCTGGAGTCATGTTGTTCACAAACTTGGAGTTAAGTTGGATGTTGGGCATCGTCATTCTGATTATCCTCATGTCATTTACCAACTTATGGAATCTCACATAATAGTCTGTGATATTCTCTCCTGAGTTCATTTTGAAATGTTCAAATTCATCATACAATTGAGATTCCCTCTCTTCCTTTGTGAGTTCTGACCCAGCTAACAGCATCTTCACATTGTCCCATACTGCCTTGGCTTCTGTGTTGAAGTTGATGAGTTTGTAGACATCCTTTGGTAGACCTTGAATGATGATATTTGAGGCTCTAATGTCAGCATCATATCTCTTCTTTTCCTCCTCAGTAAGATCATTGTAAGTGCGAGGTCTGTCAATACCAAGTGTGACTGTGCCATCTTCACCAGTAGTTACAGCATCTCTGGTAGTTCCCATCTGAAATGGTCCTTCATCAATGGACTTAAGGATGTTTTCTCCATTTTCTTTCCCCAAGCAATAAAGCCGTATTCTCTGTGCCCACGACTCATAGTCTGTCCTATCAAGCATAGGCGGACGGGTATCGGACCCAGCTGCTTGAATATCATCAGAAGCTGTGCTCGTCATTAAGTTAGAAGTAGTTTCCAAACCGCTAAAGTGCAATTCAAACAAACCGCTACTCCTCTAAACAAACTGCTAATATCAAGCCGCTAAAGCTGAGAACCAAACCTCTAGCACAACACAAACCGCTAATGTAAACCGCTGAATTAGGAAACCGAACCGCTAGTATCAAACCGCTGAACCAGAAGAACCAAACCACTAATTCAAACCGCTGAAACAAGGACCAAGCCGCTAGTATCAACCCGCTGAACCAGAAGTATCAAACCGCTGAAAGCAGAACCGCTAAAAGTTAAACCGCTGAGGATTAAACCGCTGAACGCTAGACCGCTGGAAGATTAAACCGCTGAAACTAGAGCCGCTAAAAGTTAACCCGCTGAGAATTAAACCGCTGAAAGCTAAACCGCTGGGAGCATAAACCGCTGAAACAAGAGCCGCTAGAACCAGAACCGCTGAAACCCGTAAACCTCTACCACAACACGACAAGCCGCTAGTCGACAAGACCTGATAAACCGCTGCTGCAATACGCCAACCGCTACAGGACAAACACACAAACCGCTACTGCAAAGAGACAAGATGTCACTATCAGTAGATTTTGTCGTGTTTCCACTTTTGGTTAAGATCCAAACCGCAAATCGCCAAGCCGCTAATCACAGTAACCAAAGTAACACAAACAGCTACATAGAATCTTACAACACGATACAAGCCGCTAGGAAGAAAACTTGTTCGAAGTTCAACCCGCTATCAAGAACAACGTCGGATCTTCCAAAAACAAATCACAAACACAGTTGTGAGTTATCAAGAACGATCTAAAACACCTTTTTGAACATAAAAGTACGAGTATTACACGACTTGAACCACAAACAAAGATCAAACTAGGATATTTTCTCACACTTTTATACGAACCAAAAAAACACCCAAAAACCACACCACAAATCTGAATATGCACTACACGAACCTAACCATGGCTCTTGATACCAATTGTAGCATATTCATAAGCTAATAAACACTAGTTTGGGAGTTCTATTTGGATCGAATGGAGAAGAATAAAGGGAAAGAAAGAGAAGTGGAACCTTAGAGAGAGAAACCAAAGAAGAAAAATGAATTGAAAGATTGCAAAGGTCCAACCTCTCCACATGAGGAGAGGGCTATTTATACTACTTGATATTACTAGCTAGTTTGCCCCTACCGGGCTGTGGAGCAAGCTGACAGTGGGTAAAGACCCGACCCACTCCACAATAATAATTATAACTAATCTACTACTAATATTACTAGTTGTGCTACGAGCTATTAAACATAAATGAGTGCTCGGGGTGACCGAGTCTTCAACTGAATATTTATATTCCTAACAAACGATAACGCCAGTCGTGAACATCTTCCACAATCCTTCTACAAGACTCAAAGGTTCTAACCCCAGTAATTGTCGTCGGTCTTGACCATTTAGTGATAATCTCAATCTTCGCAGGATCCAAAATGATACCATCTGCTAAGAACGTCTCTTGTCCCAACCACAATATCACCCTTCGAGAATTTTGTTTAAAGCTTCTTCTAACGAAACATTTCTAACACAATACGAAAATGATCCTCATGTTTCTCTTTCATCTCTGAATACACCAAGATGTCATACTATGACAAATTTGTCCCAGTACTCACGAAAGACACGATTCATCAAGTCCATAAACAGTCAGAGCATTAGCCAATACTGTTGGCATCACTAACACTCGTAGTGGCCGTAACGAATACGAAAGGCAGTTCTAGGAATATCTTCAAGCCATAAATCCATCTAAAGGAAAACTTTGCGTCCTAAAATTGATCAGATACATTGTCGATTCGAGGTAGTGGATAACGGTTTCTAACAGTAATACGGTTCAGCTTCCAGAAGTCAACACATAATCTCCCACTACTATCCTTCCTCTTTACGAATAAAACCGGGGTAGTCCACGGAGGTGTACTCGGACAATTAAAACCACTTACAAGTTGTTCCTTTAGTTCTTCCCATCTAAATGGTGTCATTCAATATGGAGTTTCAGATTCAGGCAAAACATCGTTCCATACGGATAGAGTTCTATCTTATCGGACGTTACTGTTCTGGCACTTCTCAATATATCTTATGCTCCCAATAAGTTCAAGTTATATGATGTTTGTATTATCACCTTGATCAGGCATCATAATACTTGCATCATATAATCATGCCTTTATTGGTATCATATTCCACCTCGAGTCGTGACTAAACAATCTCTTAGTACCATGTCATATCAACTTCACATTCTGGTGGAAATCTTGGTGGTTCGTTCAGGAATTACATCGAGAAAATTCAGATTGCTAAATGACTCTCAAGGGAAGATCCGTCCAACGGTGTATTAAATAGGTGCTAGAAAAACCTTCACAACCGCGAAGAATAATGTACGAGTTTTCAGGGTAGTAATGATAACAACGGTTAATCAGTCGGAAATCATGGTAAGGAATTCAGGATTGTTCAAAACGCCAAAGGTGGGACGTAGTATGACAGTAGTTAGCATCTAAATGCTCAGTCCACCGGGCCATACCAGAATGACATCGAAACCGTATACTTCCAAAGGAAACAATTTAGCAGAACAAATCCTATTGTCAGAACGAATCCTATTGTCAGAACGAAATGGACAATTCCCTATACTCGTGGTTACTCACCACCAGATTTCTCATAGGAATGGAAAGGGTTAAGGCATAACTTAATAGTGTAGAGGGGACCTTAATATGTTTAACAAAAGCAAGGAAAATCACCGAATGTATTAAACACATCATGGTCATCAGAATCCTCAGAATGGTCGAAGGGGCATCTAAATGATTAAAAAAACAAACCAGAGGTTAAGGTCGGAATCAAAAAATAAAAATCATATAGTGTAAGGCATAACCATAAAATTCTCAAGGCATTCTAAACTTACTTGGTCACTAAACTCATGCTGATCAATATGATAAGTTTCCTAAATCTCTAGAAAGAATGATCTTTAAATGGGGCTTAACTAAAAGGTAGGGGAACGAATCAGAGTGATGCAGAAGCAATATACCTAACAAATGTCTTATCACATAGTCTACCCAATCCTCACCGATCATATCTTAAGTTCCTCCAGAGTGGAAATCCTAAGGCAAATTCTCAAAGGTTGTTTCATAAGCTCCTATAGAGCAAACCAAAGGGCCTAATATTCACAGGTCATGCTTTTATGTACTACAAGTCAAAGCCTTTGCTCTGATACTATAATTGTAACACCCCCATCCGAGAACGGGTCAAATGTCACATTTATGGCGTCAAACAGAACATACGCAAGCGGAAGACTTTAATAATACAATGGTTACAAAATTATTATAAGGGATAATAATAATGTAATCAATCTGAACATAAAAACTTCCAAAACTAAGATACAAACTAAGTCAAAATGAAAACTCTAAGTCCAACTCTATAATCCATGGGGAGCTATCAACAGTGCAGTCCACTAAGAGCTCCTAAGCACTCTTCACTCAAAACCCAGCTTCCCTCTTAAAACCTGCCACAGGAAAAGAAAATGCGGCTGAGCTTAAAAAGCCCAGTGAACAGATACATATAATGAAAGGTAATAAGCAAACGAATGAAAGAAACGAAACTAAGGAAACCTGCTGAACAATATACCATAAGTCATGAGAAAATAAATGAATGAATAAGGAATCAGAAATAATAAAGGAATGCCTACGAGCCCTAAACAGATATGTCTAGACATGATACATGAATAGACCCAAAACAGATAAACATAATCATAATCATAGCAAAGTGTACATGGAGTAGCTAGCTCACAATGTACCAGAAGTGAAATGGGGTGTATGGCACACACACAATCCATTCACTAAATAACTGAACTGAACAAAGTACCTAGGATGCATCCATACGCTCCCTGCAAAACAGATATACATATACAAGTTCAAGACTATGCATACGTACGTTAATATAATAATAATAAGTATGGCAGCCATGGTTGCTATATAGCATAAGTGGGAACGCTGTGGACTAATCACACCTCCACAGAATAGTGTCATGCCATAGGTGCCTCTATGACATGGTCATGGTACCTCCATGACTAGTTCAAAACAAATAGCTCGGGCAATAGAAATAACAGATGATACAAATAAAGCATAAAGGATAATTATCAATTATCCAACAAAGATAATACCAACTGAATGAATCATATCAACAGAATAGCAAATGCATAATAATCAAATGTGGATCATAAATCGGAATAGCAAAACGGTAAATGAAATAGAGTACAAATCATGAGAAATCTTTAAGGGAAATATAGAGTACAAATAGTTTAAGTAATTTTGAAAATCATTTAAACAGTGTTTTCATAAACGTATTCTTTTAAAAGCAGTTTTCATAAAAGTCATTAAACCTTCATATAAAAGTGGTATCGCATTGATTTCATAGCAATCATTTTAAAACAGTTTTCTTTTCTCAAAACATTATCATGATATATTTAAGAAAGGGTTTCACACGAAGTTATAATATCAATTGAATTTACAAAGTATCAAAGGATTCGAATACTGAAGTCACAGGAGATAACGAACGAATCATATCAGACAAAACAACCAAACGAATATCAAATGGATCACAAATCAGAATATCAAACATCAAGGAATCAAGTCATGAGATACCCTTACTGAAAAAGGGCGGAATATCTGTACCTTAGAAAATGAAATGAAAGCAAACGAAAAAGTGATCACAATGAAACAACGTCACATCTTTTTCAACGAATCTACACGGATTAGGGTTCATATTATACTTATTAGCTCATTAAATGTTATAACGGATTTATTGCTTATTATTAATCACGTTCTCAACTTAGGGTTTACAGATTAGGTCATATTCATAATTATTCCATGTTTTTAGGGTTAATAATGATAATTAATTAGACATAGGTTTTATATGTGTTTCAAATCCTTAGTTAAGTTAATTAGGGTTTATATGTGCCAAAACAGATTTTTAGGTTTAGAATGCAAATATGACTCAGTTTCTTACGAATTTATAGACCTGTCAAATGAGCTCCTGAGGTTCTACCAATTTTATCTGAGACTTCCACATGAGTTAAGAACCACCCCAAATTTTCCCAGATTTTATTACTAAGTGAAAGTACCATTTCAAAAATTGTTTTCCCAAACCTGTCCAGAAAGTGCACTGCAGGTATACCCCGAAAGTTTGTATTTAATTAGCCCATTTGAACCTTTCATAAAAATCCACAAAAATTCCAGTAAGCCATATACATCTTAAGAATTATCCCTGTCAAATGAGACCTCTTAATTCCTTATGGTTTTAAAACTAAAAATCAAAAACACCAACTGATTTTCAGACATCCAAAATACAGTTTTGACACTTAACCTTGTAAAAATCAAAAGACCATCTTCTCGACCTCCAATGGCTATAAAACTTGACATGCAGAAAGTTGACTCAATAAAATTAGTTTTAGACTCAAGAAATTCACAAAAACACGTTGGGATCATTATTTTAGACTCCTCACAAACCGACCCAAATTTCTGGACAGCTTGTAACTCATAAAATAACCACCAAACCCTAATCGACCAATAAATAAATTCTTAGGGTTTTACCATGTTTAGTAGCATGTCATTAATGTCTTATAAATTTTATCCTACTGATTTTAATGACCATGTTAGGGCTTGGTTGATTAGGTCAAATAGAAAAGAAAACAATGGGTCGAATCAACATATTAGCAAGGTTATATCATGATTTCATGTGGCGTTTAATTCATATATATATATATATATATATATATATATATATATATATATATATATATATATATATATATAATATATATATATATATATATATATATACACACGTTTATGGTGATCAAAATAACGACATCAAAGATTGGTATGGGGTACCTTTGGGGCTGGATAACGAGGCAAAGAAAGACGAGGACACAACGATTAAAATAGGCTGCTACACACCTCAATGATCATCCAAAAGGGCTGCTATACTCGACTCCTTCTTGCCTTGGAATAGAGAGAAACGGATCGAGAATAGGGCTGATAAGGGTTCGGTTATGGAGAGAGGGGGAGGAGGACGAATATTGTATAATGAGAGGAGGGAAAAGAATAGAAAACCGTGTATGCTTAAATGCGAATTTTGTGTACATATGATGGAATAGGGTAGGCAAGCGTATCTTCTAAATAAATCAAGATATACACAATTGTTGTAAGTCTTATCTTCTCAATAACGTATAAAATAGATTAAGGACAAGAGTGTGTATGAGTCGTGTGATATTTAACTTAGGATAGTTTAGGAAATTAAAATGTAACAAATTTATTAAGTATAGTTTAGCTTAGCATTATTTCTAATAATGTGAAATTATTACATAACGTATAGTTTAATAGTTCTTAATTATTATTAAATACTTAGGGTAAAAATCAGATTTGTTATAAAATTGTGAAACCAGATTTTAGGGTATTACAATGTATAAGTTTTGTTGTTTACTGCTTAAGTTTGACGTTAGTTAAAATTGAAAATGATTATTTGTTTTAGGGTCTGATGTGTTTACAATAGTTTTTATGCGATATAGCTGTTCGTAATCTGAACTGGCATGTAAATGTTCTAAGTGGGATTATTGATAGACTGTTCTTTTTGTCTTTGGGCTATACAGGAAACTTTGGCCGGACATGCTAATGTTGGGATGAGTAGAATGGAAGAAATCTATACAAAGGTTTTGTGTCATGCTGGGAGGAGGTTTTCGTTTAGAAATATGCTCTGGAATCCAATGGAACCATCATGCAAGCTACGTTGTTAAATGTTTTTTTATGAGGAGAAATGTGTCGCTTTGGGCTGCCGAATTGCCACACATTTACCCTAGAAGATTCGTTTCCCTGACTAAACGAATTGCTGTCAGTTTTGCTATTTATTGTTTTGGTTGAAATTTTATATTCGGTAATGGAAATGATAAATATACACAAACGTTGATAGCCTAAAAACAAAAGTTTTTTGTACGTTTCATTTGTTCGAATGTTTTATGTTGAATTATTGATGGTCATGTCTTGATGCTACCACGAGTAGCTTACATTATCAACCATTAGTTTAATGCTAAACATTTTTCAATTTACTTGAAGGATTGTTTTCATGTATATAATGTGGATTATAATTGCTTTGCTATGATGATTATGTCACTATGCGAGTGTTAATTTTGGAGTGCCGATATTTGAGCCATGAAATGTAGCCATGTTTTGTAGCCAATACGATATATGAGCCAATGCATAAATATTCGTTCTCTAATTACCGAGCTATTTGTCATTTTTTTATTTAGGTTATCCATGATACCCCAATTGGACATAATAATGTTGCTGTGAGGAGAGTGGAAGAAATCGATATACATGTTCTCTATGATGATTGCGAGGAATTGTTATGTAATGAGGCAACTGTTGTGTGAGCTTCTGTGTGACAAGAATTCTCCTTGCACATTTACTAGAAAACCTTTATATCGATTTCTCCATTCCTCTTTACCCCAATATTATGATATCAATTTTACATGTCGTTTCATTTCTAAATTGAAAATGAACAATGTCTCAGTTAACATGTATGTTGGTTCGTACAACCCATTTACGACGGGTCGCGTGCAAATTGGTTCTGCTCTGAACAAGAGGAGGATTTTCCGGAACAGCTTAGTTTTCTTTTTGGTCCCGCTTCACCAACTCATGTACTATATTGTTCTTTCTGTCACTTTTTGTGGAATTTTGTGAATTAATGACTCCAATATAAGATATTAGCTTTTACGCTCATTTGTATTGTTGGCTTTCATAAACACATAAAAAAATCAATATAATTCGATTTGTGTAACTTTATATGTGTCTTACTTACAAGAACCGAAGCCAGGAAGGAAGGAAAACGATTTTGTGTAACTTTGTATATATCTTATTTTCAAAAACAAGTGTTTCAATAATCTAATAATAATTGCTTGCTCTTTACTTTTTAGATCTTCTATTAGAACTTTATTTTTAATTTGTTTATTCTCAACGAATAAAAAAATTCAGTATTTTTTTTTTTTTTTTTTTTTTTTTATAATTGGTACACTTTTAAGAAGCATTAAATAGTGATGAATTTGGTCTTCCGACGCTTACAATATTATTGTATACAAATATTCCGCAGGAACGTGCGGGTTGAAATCCTCGTTAAATCTAAAGATTCAGACAACCTTTATTAGTTGTCAAATCAAATAAACAAGGTTTTCAAGATCGGGATCCTACCTAGGATCGTTTTCGTCTTTGCAAGATCGTGATCGTAAGATCGGATCGGGATCCTAAAATCCTACTATAATGCTATTTTTTAATTATCTTTGTAATATTATTCAAATCTACAAATTATTATATATTATAAACATGAAATTATAAGAATATTTCATGAAAATGTTGGCATACATTATGAATATGGAATATTTAAAAAGAATCACATATTGTTTTTTAAATTATATAAAACCATAAACCATAAATTTGTAGTTTTTTAGTTTGC